>JAQIYB010000204.1:0-14206 GCA_034699325.1 Oribatida sp. Gr-Ori-00743 | reverse complement strand
GAAGGTATAGATTGAGAAGGTATAGATTGAGAAGGTTGAGCCCAAATTTAATTAAACTTTAAAGATAAATATTATTATAATGCATAACTTGACCAAGTATGAAACGGAGTCAATGTTCTGAATTTGGTCTGGATTCTAGACTCTAAACCTGTTGAGCTCAAGTGGCAGATTTTGTGACACCTTTTTTTCAGCATTTTGAATGCGCAGGTTTAGCAAGAGTAGATATAAATTAAAAATGTTCAAGGCATATCAGAACAAAATATAAAGAATGAGATTTAATGAGAAAAAGAAATAACTCCTTTAATTCATATGTGAGGGTAATTGTTGTCTATAAACAAGTACAGACAAGTAGACAGTAGTCTACTGTAGACTACATATGGCTTAAGGTTAGAGTAGTTTTTAAAACTTTGAAAATATTTTCGTTATTTATCCGGAAAAGGAATTATTCCCAAAATTCGGGAAAATAAATGGAGGGAATACGTGATTTCTTGTACCTTAAATGTGATACTTAAATGATCTTTTCTTGCAATACTTGTAAATATGTACAGATGCCAACCAAAAGGACCTTGTTACTTTTGAATTTTCAAAATCTTTTTGTCTTTGATAATCAAAATTATGTTTTAATGACATTTAATTTATTGATTCAGTTGTGAAGTCGGAGATATTGTTCTAATCTATTACGAGGAGAGGTTCGACAACTATATTGTCTTTAATCTCAATAATATCCTTCACTTTTTACACACCGACTGTTTGGACGCATTGGGTCTAAAGCAAGGTAAGCAGGGTCAAATAATCAAGCCCTCTTTATCTCTTATTAAAAGGTTGACCATTGAAAATCTTACCTACATTTCATTTAATGAACAGCAGGGATGAGCTTGGTCCGCGACCTCAGGGGGGGGGGGGTAAAATCAGATATTAATTTTCAAAACCTCGTCAGACTAAGTGTCTGTCAGTTGACGTAATGTTAAATATTAAAAAAATTCCAAAATCGAGGGGATATCCCTTTCCCATTGTTACCATTTGTTCGGACTTAGGGGGACTCGGAAAATGCCTCTCATTGCTCACCTCTGATGAACAGTAATAGCATTAAGAATTTTTCAATTTTAAATAGAAATCAAGAATTTTAATTTATTCTTGTGTTGGGTTTGTTTACTGACATTCCTCTACTCCTCTATTCCTTTATTAACTATTTGTTTGTCTTTGGTTTGCCTAAGAATTGACAAAAAGGGAGGCATATATACCACAGATTATAAGTGTAGCGAATCGGTAATGAATATAAATTAATGTATTCAACGATATTCTGATAGAAATCAAAATCTAAATTCAAACTTAGATTTGAGAAGATTTGCATTCTTTATATGTTTTGTTTAGACATAATTTGAATGACAGGCGAATCGTTAGCAGTGATTGGGATCGTGTCCACAATCTCTTGTCTTATTTGACGATAAGCCACACCTATTGCAACATATAATCAATATTTAAAGTTTTGCAATAATTCATATAAACTTATATCGAATAGATTTGAAAAATAGTATTTTTTAGGTATTAAAATGGTTTGTTTTTTGTGTGAATTTGTCGATTGGGTGGAAATGTGTGCGAAATATTTGTTTTTCAATTAATTTTGAGCGTAAATAACTTAATTGAATTTTGTGGCAATTTAGGTACAGGAGAAGCCCGTCAGCGGTGGACCATCGCTGAAGTAACTGATAAAGAGTACTGTCAGGCGAGAAAAGTAAGTTTCCGTTAAGATATTATTTGTTTGCCTATTCTCTTATCGTTTTGCTTCGGGACATAACCTAAGAAGTGTTCGGCGCTTCAGATAATCCACTGACTTGAGGTTCACATTAATTAATATCCATTGCTTTGCCTATCAATGAGGTGTTGCTTTGAGTCAGCTTTTCATGTTTGCATTGCACCGTATGGGAGGTCTGTCTCATGCTTTAGGCTCGAGGCTCGAACTCAGAAGCTTTTAGTCATTTTATACTTTGTTTCGGTGTAATAACCATTATATTGGAGTATATATCGGAGTCAATGCATGAGTAGTGCCACTGATTTCAAACTTAATTTGTTGCATATCTCCATCAGCTGTCTCTTGAAGTCAGACAACTGTGCGATATATACACCGATAGATATACCTATAGATGTATAGGTGCCGTTTCCAATAGTCTTCTCCTTTTATTTATTATCATTGTCTATATGTTTGACTAACGGCAGCACTTCGTGGGTGGGAATGAATGCGACTCAACCACAAAACCTCAAACATAATTGAGATGATCGAAGAGATTATCAAAATGTTTGTTATTATTAATGATTTGTGAAACCCTTTTCTCGATTTTTATCAAATCATTAATAAAACTGCTTTCGTTGTAAACAATTTGATAGAAACGATAGAAACAGATGTCTTTCACTTAATTTAAGGCATTTCTATTATAATTGAATTTATTGATGAAAACCTCAAAAATGCGGGCCTTAAAGGCCTTTCCCTATAATTATTGATTTTTGATCCCATTAACCATTAATTCAATTAATTGCAATTCATTTCCTTTTTTATAACTTTTGTGTCTTCAAAATTCTAAACAATTATCCAGGTGATAAACCATTTATAATACCTTTTATTTTGATTATAAACTGAGCAAGTATAATCTTGAGATAAACTTTTATTTGAATTGTAATCAATATTTTAAAAGCGAAAGTTGTGTTCAATATTTTTATTGATAATCTTTTCTTTGAAATTGATTTTAGGCTCAAAACAGATATAAGGTTGCAGTGAATACTAAATTCTATAGGGTTAAGGCAAAGCCCTGGTCCCGTTTTAGTAACAGACTGTCAGAAAGTCGCGCCAGTTTTTCACCGTCGGCTACATTCGTAAGAGCAGAGCCAACGAATCAATCGATGACTGCCTCCAATATGATGATGGCCTCAGTTTCTACGATCGATACCCGAAACAGTCCGGACAACAAATGAAGTGTAAATGAAATTGTATTTCAATCCATATATTAAATGAAAAATATTTAATTAGATTTCAAATAAAACTATTTTGTCATTTAATTGGAATAATAAAAATCAATGCAAAAAACGGTTGTATTGATTGATAGACGACTAGTGATTCCAATGAGTGAGAGACTCATTCATTTGAATTCAGCACTTGTTTAGGAACAGAATATGCGAAACACTGAGACATAAATTACTTTCAACAAAATCTTATTCAAAGATAAAAACTTATTAACAATTGTCTGAAACGGGAGGAAAGGTTTGAATATCGGATTCAGACATTTGATGTGAAGTCACACCGAATATCATATCCGTTGAATTGGTGGTGAAAATGGAGTCATCGCTTTGATAGTTCGCCCAATTATCCAAACTGTAAGACAATTGTTGACTCTCTTCCTTCTCAATCGGCTGAAAGTCGTCCAAAGAGGTAACGATATATTCGTCACTTTGTGTGGAATCTACACTATGTTCCTGTCCTTCGAAATAAGATTCAGTTGTTGTCTGATCGTTGAATTGTTGCCACAAATTGTTGTGAAAATCGATATCAGTGTCGAAATTAATTTGTTTTATTGTTTTGATGGGTGTCTCCAAATCAAGAATATCTCGCGGATGACTAATCTCTAAATTGTCCAAATATAGGGCTTCAGAAGAGGTGTCACTCATCTCTTGGGGTTCACTCTTTAGGACAAAGGTTTGTTCGTCCGAAGGATTTCTTATTTGCCTTTCGATATAATTATTGTAATTGTATTCATAAGAATAGGAATTTTCGTCGTAATAGCACTCGTCGTGAGAACTGGCAAAAGAATGATAGTCCCAATAGTTGGCACAGTTATCACTCTTATGAGTCTCGTGTTGTTCGTAATCTAAATGTTTATTACAAAATTAGAAGCGTTACTAAAGTTGGCGACAACTGATCTGATATGAGATTTAAGCTAAAGACTGGTGGCAGGGCTTACTTTGCCGCACAGAGCGGCACAAGTCCTCAACTTTTCGACTGCCACCCAAATAACACTAATTTTATTTATTTTCCTCAAATCAACTAAAATGTCATAAAAATAAGTTTTTCCGAAAGAATTTCAAAAACACCGAAACTTTGAATTACTTTTTCTTTAAAAGCTCCAAGGGGGAAACCCACAAAACATTAAATTGATTGTCCAAAGACTGGAAATTACTAAACATTTTCGAGTTTTCTTACATATATTTGAATCATAAGAGTTGTCGTAATCCTTATAGTGTTCCAACTGATCCATTATTTCGAAGCCATCGCTATATTTTGTAATCTAATAATAAAAATTAGATTTTATTAAATAAACATTTTTTGTAATAATTAAATACGAAGAGTATGTGTGACAAATTATGACCTAGTTAAAGCCTTAAACGTATACTATTTAGATATTATAATAATTAATAAACCGTTAATACAAAGTCTCAAACTTGTCTGAATCTAACCGGGGACAAACTTTACAATTAACTAAATTAGCAATCTTAATTTATAATAGCAAAGTAATTGAAAGCGGTTTACCTGATTATCACTTTGAGGAACCATTGTGTGGATAACATTGTCGGCATGAATATCAATAGCACTGGACATAGCATTTGCTATATTGGAAGCATCCATCTCCAATCAACCAAACAATATTTGAGTATATTTTTAGTTTAAATAGAGAAATACCTGCAAAATAGTGCCATAAGTGTTGTATGAATAGTTGTTTGAATGCTTTATTTGAAAATATGTTGAATCCGACTCATTATAGGACTGTTGTATTGAATCAATAGACTGCTCAAAACAATTACATTCGGAACCAATTATTCCCGAATAGTCTTTACATTCTTTTCATATAAAAAGCAGTAATTTGATTAACTTTTGTTGAGTTTCAAACATATGTTTACCACTTTTGCTTTGATCCAAATAATATAAATGGTTAGAAGGGACCGAATCTAATGAGTAGAAGGCATTGGCGTTTGCGGTTGACATCGATTCTATCACTTTGTTTTTATTCTCCTTCACATTTAATCTCTAAAATTCAAAATCAAATCTTATAAATCTGAATAATTTTGAAGATTTAACTAATTTAACTAGGTAGAATGAATAAATATTACTTAATTAATAAATTAATTTTAAAAATGTCAATAACCAGGGCTTCACAAACTCAGCGAATTTGCGAGAGATAATGGAGGGAAAATAGCGGCCCGTTTTGGCCATCTATTGAGCTTTGTTTATGTCGACTAAATTGGTTTATGTCGATCCAGTTTAGTCTAAATTGTCTTAATTCATTTTAACAGACAGCAGATTGGGCGCCGTCTTGCCTAGAATTACAGGAAAATAGCTTTGCATGGGTGCAGGTCGAGCGGGATTGCCTCGCATGAGCTAAATTAGGAAATTTTCAAAAATTTTCCAGCTCAGGGAGATTTTGGATGGAGGCTTCTCTGGTCTACATATAAATATAAATTTGAGTTTAAGATTGAGATAATGTTTTGTATAAATCAATTTTGAAGATACCTATTTTCACCATGGTCATCATACATTAGTTTGGACTACTTTTTGCTTTAAAAAGGAGTTCATACACTCGAATGACACTCAATTGAATTCTTTTCTCATTTGCTCTCAAATGTATGTTTGCGATCAGTTTTTCATCTGACGGATCAAACGATGCGGAAATAGTTTTGCAAATTTACTCTGAACCTGATGTCAAACTTCCCAGGATTAAAATAGAATAGTTCGTAGCGATTAGTGAGTTTAAAGTTAGTTATTTTGCTTAAATATTCAACTCTCTCAACATTACCAGTGTTTTGATTTATGAATGAGATTTGCATTCGTTGTGAAAACATTTGGAATATTATGAATATATTGTCGTTTAAGACTCGTTAAGCTATTATCAGACAAGTGGTAAATAATATGCCTTAACATCAAAATAATATCCATTTGAGAACTACGATATTTAGAGCCTTATAATCACAATATTCGTAAAATATATATTGCAGTCAATAGTTTAGGGATGGGTTCACCCATTTATCGAAGAGTAGCTCATTATTCAAATGATTATTCCTTCGGCTTTATATGTATTACTCAAATGTTTGTGATTGAGATTCAAATATCTTTTAGCGAATATTTATGATAATAATAGTTAATTGGTTTTACCGACAATTCTTTTGTTTTTCAAAAGGGACCGAAATATATTCCGAGAGGAAATCCAGCCTCCGGCCCCATTTTGTCCGAAATTTTCAAAAGCAACTCAAAAATTTTACTATTTTTACAAATGAATAAGAAATTCAGACCTGTATTGAAGATGCGATTGAATTTTCAATAAGGAGCGACCTGGTCATTCCTTTTGTGAATTTCAAAGAATGTCCTACTCTTCGAGCCTCTGCACTTGACTTTGGCTCAGGTTTTGGATGATCATGAATTCCTTTGGCCTATGAATAAATAAATCTATAAATTTGATCTAGTATACAGTTTAAATAAGTACAGCATAGTTTAAATAAATGGTCAAGATAATTAAAAAATATTTCTAATTCTGTGATTTGGCAAAAACTCCCGAATTACTACCAATAATGGAACGATTTGTCTATTATACAAAACGTGACACTATTTTCAGTAATTCAATAATAAAACGGATTTTAAATGAGATTTAAAAGAATTAATAGAAAACAGGTATATAAGCAATAATTGGAAACAACCTGGCACATTTCGGGTATTTTAAACATCAACTTTGTCCCAACTCTGTATCTCCTGAGATTGACTAAAATAATTTGGTGTAAACCCCTTCCTGAGTGGGGTATGTCTATCTGTTTGCATTTAAATAGCTATAGAAGGATGTACCTGGAAAAATATAGCAAATTCTGTATGTCGCCAAAAGTGTGTGACTGGGTAACCACAATGTCCACGACAGGGTTGAACTTCTAATCTGCCAGTACATTTGCGATTAGGACAAGGTTTGTGTTGCTGCTTTTTACGGGCCTTATCGCAAATGGCGGGCCTTAAGTGGATTCTATCGCCGTTTTCCAAAACGCAGTTCTTATTGCAAACCAAAACTCCGAGACATGACTTCTTAAGTATGTGGACGTTATGGTTATTGGTATTTCTCATCGCCCATCCGCTCGAATGTCTTCTCCCTTCTTCAGAATCAGGTCTATAGACAAACCTGCAGTGCCCGTCAGCCCATTCTTGGAAGAGATCATGTGATGTCACCTAATTTTTAAACGATAGGATTTGTTAAATATTTTATGTCTGGAGTGAAACCTAAGGCTAACTATAAGTCGAAAGTTATGGTAATCTAATATAAGGCAAAAATTTAAAAGACGAGACTCTGTCCCAACGCTATCCCATCGACATTCAAAGCCAGAGGCAAAACATAATTTCCCTTTTCTTGTTATGCAGTAATTTGTGGAGAAGTTCTTAAGAGTGAAAAGTTTTGAAATTTCTCCAAACAATTGCGATATAACTGCAAACAAGTGTCAGTGCATTGCAAATGCCACTCATTAGCCCTGAATTTGTTAGTCATTAGGCTCTATAATATAGCAATTATGGGTAATCTTGCAATTTAATAGCAATCTTAAACCGTATAAATAGCCGACTGTGTTGTGTCCACTTCGCTATAATTACTCGCTTTGGGAACAAACATAACATTTAGTTCTTAACATTGAATTTTCAAATTAGTTTCAAATATATTTTTTAATTCTCAACAAAACATATTCTGAGCGCCTAATCATTAGCACCTCTCAGAAAATTGCTTATTATATCAAATACTTAAAATTTTTCTTTCAATTAATTTAATTAAACATGCTCATTAATTCTTAAATAACCTTTAAATTTAGTTTATATCAGTCATTAAATCAATTAAGCTCTTGGCCAATTAGCCTTATGTCTCATAAGACAATTGAAGATAACATAGTAAACAAGGTGAAACTTCTCTCATTATATACAACTATTGCACTAAACTTTAAAAGATGAATATTTTTTTATTGAAATTAGGCACTGATTAGAACACAAGTGACGGCAAATAATTACCAAACTATAGTCGATTATTCGAGCAGGGTCAGGGAGACCATAGGTCAATCTTGCCAAAATTCAGAATGACCTCTCCACCAGTAATATCAAGTATATTTGTATCAGTCTTTAATTTAAAATGTACATGGGCAATGTCTTCCCATATGAGGGATACCTTATTGACAAAGTTGATTGAGTTTTGAAGTTTGTTTCGAAGAGAAAGCCTTTCTCTTTGATCAGTGATTTGAATAATTGTCACTTTTGTTACTCTCTTTTATCAATAATTGTGTTTTATTTCAAATATTTGTATATAACGTTCAAAAGTATTCAATTAAATTCGCTTTTTATTGAAATCACATTTTTCTTGTGCTCACAAATAATCAAACTTTTTATTCATTCGACAAATTCTTATGATTACAAGAATTTTATTGAAATATTTAAAATTCTTTGCGAATGCTTTGGGAGAGAGTTATAGAAAAATGTTTTCATAAAATATTATTCAGTCTTTTCTTCTGTTATTATAATAAAGAAATAGAGATAGAGATCAGAAGTTTTGACAGCGATTGACATATCTCTCAAATAGTTTTCTTTAAAGATATTTCAAATAACTTTTACATAACTTTAACTGAATGTAAAGAGTACTCACTTTTGGAATGTGATTATCATTAATGTCCCACTCGGGAGTAGTATGGTCAGCACTGGCCTGACTATTGCCTTGACACATGTTCATTACACACATATACTTTCACTTCTTGCAGTTTATTTGTTAATTAATAACTCATAATAAATATATTTAAAAACTTTTCTCAGGAATACAATAAATAATTTAAGTTTAAATCAAATTAATAGAGAAAATGGTATTTATTTTAAACGATTGGAAAGTGCTTTATATCATAGAAAGTGTTTTACTAAAAGATAGTATAGTATAGAAGCGTTTCTTTAAGCGAGAAAGAGCTCCGCCCGTTGTGAGCATCTGATTCTTCCCACCGCTCTCTCCACTATTATATCTTTGATCCTCAGTCGTTCCGTACCGTTAGAGTGGGAGGGATCTGAATGAGTATGACATAAATCTGGTAAATATTTGCTAATCCTTTAAATTGTATTCAATTGTTTTAGCGTTTGATTCCGTTTTCTTGAGTTTTGTTCGTTTTTATCCCAATTGTTAAGTAAACTGAATTTAATTCCAATTAATTCAATAGAATTGCATTCATTAAAGAGAAATATTGTGATCAGAGCTCATTCCTAAGCATATGAATAGCAGCTATTCAGCTGTGAGTGGACTGCAATCTCTGTCGCGAATCAGTCGAGGAGTTAGAATCGATGAGTTGTAATATTAGGCATTTTAGACAACTTTAGGTCACCAGTCGATCAACTCTTCTTTGAGAGGAATACTAAAAGCCTTTAATGAGTTTGTCATAAGTCGGCACTGATTTTATGCGTCCGATAAATGACATCTCCTATACTTAAAACCATTTTATGACGACTACTATCTCTTTATTTGACTGATTCTCATCTCATTCGACATTACGACGGCTTTCACCGCTCACTCAATCCATTAAAAAAAGTGCACAATGTGTCTCATATTTAAGCAAGAACAAGCAAGAAATTTATTATCAGTTCACAATTCTTAATTTTTGTAATAATCGAGGCAAAAATGGAATCTTTAGAAAAGTAAAAATCTAAACATTTCTATGGCAGTGTTTCCCGAATCACTTTAATAAATAATTGGGACGCCACTAATCAGTGATAATATAGTTGAAAAAAAGACCCTGCTTATTTTAAACAAAAGAAATTCCTAGTTTAAAATGAATATACAATTTGGCAAAAAAAATAAAAACCAATATTACATTACATTAAATAATAAGTGAATTGACAGCAAAAAAATGAATCGTTTTGATTGGAGACATAAATGAGTTCAAGAACTGAAACGAGTGTTTCATTGGACTTATGATATGTGCGACAAATAAATGAATTTCCCTCTAAAACGATGTTAATGTTTGCTCGAAAAATATTTGTACGATCTTTTGATTGCAGTACTAATTGCGTAAAAATGGAAAAAATGTGATTTTCGTACGAAACATAAAATTGCTTTTATTCTTGAGTTTAGGATCAGTTTGATTGCCTTCAACCTAATTCTTCAATTATTGTTATTATTATTATAGGAATGATTGTCTGATAGGAGAGCCCAAAGCCATCTAAAAAGCAATATTGTCAGCCGATTAGACTAAAAATGATGAGACTTAGTGATCAGTGCCTCCCTATCATGATCTGCGAGCATCGCATACATTGTTTCGCTGATCAAACAAATCATTCTGTGACAGTCTGGGTCTTCCCATTTCACTGTTCAGTACAAAACACTATTCTTGAGGTTTACTTTACTTTTTCAGGAAGTTTTGGCAGATGTGTGCGATTCCACTCATTTCGTTCAATCAATAATTGATTTCCAACTTATTTATCGTCGATATTAAGCTCTGGAAACTGAATGCCATTTAATTCATAATTTTCAGCCAATTATTTAACAGTAATTCTCTATTGAATTACAAATTTGTATCAATTAATTCAATATTTATTTTTCATAATCTGTTGAATGTTTCGAAAGAATTGAAACCTTATTAATAGAATAATTAATTGATTAGTGAACCGCTTATGTAAATGACCCACATACATTGGATATTTAATATTTTATAGTTGAATACTGTGCTGATTGTGTCGATAACGTGAACGGCACGCGTCCTCTCACTTATAGACGACATGCTTAGCATCTGTTAAGAAAGCACTCGACTATAGGTCTTCTCATGAAGAAACAGTCGCCCAATAAACTTGTCATTTGTGGGAAAGGCTCGCAAACAGTGATAATTTGAAAGAAAAATTTAAAAACCAATTTATGATTTCAATATTCGGATGAATTATTTATTTGATATTTTAATCTTACGCTAATTGAACGTGAAATCTAAATTGCAAATCAACGCAGATATTAATTCTGTGCGCTATTAAACAGATGTGTAGGAAATCATACTTTTCTAGTAATTACTTAACAATAATCTGCCGAAAGAGTGATCACCAGAAGAGATCAATTAAAAAACTTTAATTGCATTTAATAAACGTTTTTTTAGATTTTAGTGTCATTTCAATATTGGAGGGCCTGACTGTTCTCAACAGCTTGAATAGTTGCATGCTCAGCTAATTGAAGACGAATCAGATAAATATTTGAAGAAAAGCCGACATTAGTTAACTTCAAATACGAAATTTAAAAATATTTTGGTTTTAGTTTCATATTAAAAGTCAATAAAATTTTAAATATTTCTAATCTTTTGTTAATTATTTAATTATTTGACAGAATTTTTAAAATGTTTAATCGATTGCCTAAAAGAATGTGAGAGACTGTGAGACAACATATTTGAAATAAATATATAGTTTTTATTTCAATTTACTTTCGTTTTAGTCATTTGTTCAAAAATAAAAGAAAAAACGTTAGAAATGGAGTAATAAACTCATAATCGTTGAAATTCCTGATATCAATCAATATTCACAACTTTGTTACTCAAACTAATCATAAAAAGTTAAGTTTCACACAATTTCACTCAAATTCACACAATTCTCAGATTAATAAAAAGAATCAATTCTTGTGATAATATTTGATTGCATTACAATTTTAGATAATTTAATAATCAGACATAATCAAGGCAATCTGGATAATTCAACCTGGCAAGTCAAAGAATAGTTCTGAAGTTGGCTTTCGTTTTAAGCTTAAGACAATTAAAAATTAACTAATTTATGGCTAAATTAATTCAAATCCGTTTAAATGACGTCAAAAAACGCAAAATTTATATTTGATCTAGTTTAATAGTTGCGCTACCATTTTGTTCAAATTGCAAGAATGTGTTGATTTGTGACAATTATTCAATGGTTTTCATTTTTCTTTGCATCCTTTTATAAAAGTGATTAAAATGTAATTATTGGCGAACAGGAGAGCCATAAATCAATATCTAAATGATATTCAGTTAAAAGTTCTTTATTTTGTAAAATCGGAAAAGTTTTTAATTATCACAGAATTTATAGCATTAAACAAATGATTCAAAATTTAATTTTAATATATTTTACTAAAATTTAAATAAAATAAATATTTGGAATGATTTGAGATTTTATTTTAAATTTCTTTCTTAGGATTATTGGAAATGTTTGTCAAATTTGAAGAATCGTTTCGATTAATATCTAATTTTGGTTTTGATTCGATTCGCGGTTTCATATTCTTCTCAATATTTTGCTCAGACTTTTGTGAATGACTTGAATTAGCAAAACTAAGGTTAGAATTAATATTATCCCTCAAATGTTGAGGTCCTTTATTCTTCACAACAGAATTATTGTTAATAGTCTCAGGTTTTGACAAATTGACAAACGGTTTGTCTTTTTTATTTTCGACTTTACTTTCGAGTGAACCCAAAAACTGTTGTTTCTTCTCATTTGAATCAGTTTTCACCGATTTCTTCGAAATTGTGTTATTGGACGGAATGTTTGCGTCAATGACTAGTTTGTTGGTCTCAAGACTGTGGTATAATTGGTTGTGTTTCTTCATTTCGTTGAATAACTCTTTTTGTTGTTCCAAGAGCTTCTTGTGCTCGATTTGCTGTTTCTCGAGTCTTTGCAACAACTCTTCCTGTCGTTTGGCTTTATTTGCATCGATTGAAGGCAACGGAACCTTTACATCATTCAGAAGTGGATGAAGTTTATGAGGCGATGGCTTCAGATCTGTCATCACTTTGATTTTGCTTTTGATTTTATTCTCGCTTTCAATCAATTTTTCATTAATTTTCTTTATTGGTATTGATTTCGAAGTTACGATGTTTTCAATAATAGCATTGTTTTCAACGATATAAATGTCGCGAAGAGTGGAAAGACTGCAAATTATTAGAATGAATAGTCCCGTTATGACAACAAATTGCGCCATAAGACGTTCGGTTGTGTTCTTTGAGGTCAGGTTCAAATAGATTAGTGCCGGGAATATAAAGCATATAACAGCTCCGATGGTTGAGCCTAAGATTCCCAAAACTATTTCAATGTAAGGCAACAAAATTGAAATACCAATTGTCGTAACTATTAATACGACAGTAAGCAATCGGAAGTGTTGGTCAGACATATGAATTGATGGCAAAGCGGTGTTCACTAGACTTGTCGTTCCCTTTCGAGAGAGCAGTGAATGCAAACTTGTCCGACACGGGAACAAACATAACGGAAAACTAACCAAAACTGTGAAAACAAATGCAATTAAAGTGAAAGTTGAGAGGAAACCCGAGGGAAGGAATAAAAGAATATTCCCTCCAAATGGTTGTCCGCAAAACGCTATATAACCACTGATACCAACAGATATATAAATAGCGGAACAGATATTCAAAGATCGGTTGACTGTAGCCTTCAGTCGATGTAAAGTATTTAAATCATTGTTGTGATGAAAGGAAGAGTCAAATATAGCGAAGAGTTGTGTCTGACACGACAGTGCCATCGAAAAGATCGGAACTGAAGAGAATATGTGCGAAGAGTCCCAGTAATTGAGTTGTTCCGACACATTATTTGGTGAGTAAAGGGTGGCGTCGGACACCATTTTGAACACAAGAATCAGATAAAGAAATAGTGATGTCATTGAAAATGATGTCAAACTGTCGACGCGTCGCAGAAGTCCTAATGGAAGTGCGACAAACATTCCTAAGAATGTCATAACAAGTGCTCGCAATTGTGGACCATTGGGAACACCTAATAGTTGTGACACAAGCGATGGTCCGATGTCTCCAATGACGACGAAGAATGCAATACAAGTTCCCAAAAGAAATCCCAAAACACTTAACTCAACCAATAGTTTTCCGGTCGATCCGAACGTATGAAACGCCAGTAACTCATAGTTACGTCTTTTGCAAAGTATCGCTGACTTCAGCAGAAGATAACAACTGAATCGGTTCAACAGATTACTCATCACTATTAGAATAATACTTAAGACAATTCCGCACTTCTTGAAGCAGAAGGGCATTGACAGCAAAGACACTCCAATCACACTGTTCACCAAATTGATTGTCGTTCCCACAGATCCACTCATTGTCGTCACTTACTTCGCTTCAAACTTAATGTACTCTTCTTAACAGTTCTTAAACAAAGATTTCCGGCACACCATTGAAGTCGGGAACAGATTTAGTATTGACAACAGGTTCTCAAACTTGTAAAATGTTGACAAATCTGTGAATA
>JAQIYB010000203.1:0-14221 GCA_034699325.1 Oribatida sp. Gr-Ori-00743 | reverse complement strand
AAATGATCCTGATTAGGTGCAAAACCGAGCTAATTTCAATTATCACTTTTCAGAATCTTATGATTAAGCTCAACCCTGCAATGCAACGTGGCCAATTTTACCGCTATTTTCTATTTTAATATGCCAGTGAGAGGGAGAGATATGGAGAGGGAGGGAGGGAGGGAGGGAGGGAGGGAGGGAGAGAGAGAGAGAGAGAGAGAGAGAGAGAGAGAACTTTACAACTGAATGTGTGAGCCATAAACGTATTAAAGAAGTTTTTTTTCAATAACTTACTCCAGGTCGTTAGATGTTAAATTTACTATTTATTATTTAATATTACTAATGGTTCCATGCTCCTAATATTTATGATCAATAATTTGGGAAATGTTGGCTTGATAGTTGCCCTGAGAAATTGGCCTGATGAGTTTGGTCACTAATTTACAGAGATTTTTTTGTTAGATTTAAAAATGAAGTAAATTTTTGAAAATCCCCCTTGGCAATTCTTGTTTTAAAGCATTCATTCAAAACTCAGTTTGAATATTCATTAATACATTAGCAGATCATAAAAGGGATCTTTGGAATCGATTTAATAACGAAAAATTATCTTTAAGTATATATAATAATTTATCTAAAATGAAATGACCCCTCTCAATCGTAATACTATATTTATGCTAATCTAACGATTCTAAAATTATTAGAAACATTTTTCTCATATTTGCCTTTAATCGCATCAAAATTGAAGACATTTTATGAGTCAATTGTTTTAGAATTTGTCACTAATTTCTTAATTAAAGTCATTTTCTGTAGTAATCATGTTTTCAGCATATTTTCAAATTTACACAATTGTATAGTTTTTCACTATACATTTCCGTAAGGGATGTAGTATATAGTTTTGTCGTTTAAACCCCCCCCCCGTCCGCGTGTTAGGGTGTTAAGGGTGATAGATACCGCTGGGGATATTAAATAGAGGTTGATTGTTAAGGCCTAACATGTCAAGGGAGGTCCTAGGGAGTGAACTAAACAGCAATTTGAAAGTTGTCTTCAACAGTATTGCTCTCCTTATTATAAATGGGAAATGTAGTGGTTATTGGTTTGAGCCGAACCCTTGTTGTTCAATAATTTGATTATTTGAAGTCAGAAATAGTTTTCAAAACAATGAAACGACAAAAATATTCTTTAAAAAGGTTTTGTGTAAAGCTTTCGATAGTAAATGACAGAAACACTTAATATATTGGAAAATCAAAACCAGCAGAAAATTATTGCCGGGATTTAAAGTAAATCAGTTCAGGCAAACGACTTATTCCTTGTTCGTCACCATCTCATCGATGCTTTCAATCGAAGGGCGTTTCCGAAAATAGACAGACATTTCCAGTGGAGAGCAACCACTTTAGAACAAACCTCACGCTAAGTACAGAGTCGAGTGCTCTTTGTTTTAGAGCTTATATAGATTTTTCCCAAAGAAAACATCTCGAGTACGATATCCAATCGACAAAAGAGTTCAATTCAGGAGAGAGGGAGAGGGAGAGATCCCATTCTTCTATTTCTTAATTCTTTTTGAAAATAAAGAGAGAAAATCTGAGTTTCCATTAAAATCTTATGATGAGGTTTTAAAATATTTGAAGATAGCTTGGTCAATTTAATATTTGCTTTGTTTTTAGAGACTATGGGTTTGAGTGACGGTATATTTAAGTGCGATATTAGCGCCAATTTATATCTTATGACAGAATAGTAAAGCAATTTATTAGTTAACGACAGAAATACAAAGAAGTTTGTAATTTGGATGAAATCACGACATCGGTGGCAGTCTATTACAGATATGCGAAGATATGATATCATTAATGGCTTCTTGTAATGGCACCAGGTTATTCTTTAGCTAAAGTCTGGGCCAATATTTGGATCAATTTTGAAGCGATAGATGAATATTGGTTTGTGTTTGGAATGATCGAAATTGGCTGTGCTATGCGGTAGGTCTAAGAGGCGTTCACCTCCTCGGTGCAAATTTTCTATTATATTATAAGTACGCGAAAAGTTTAGTTAAAACAACAGCACAGCTCTTGTTTGGGCGTTTGTTTGATCTCTGGCAGCAGTTAAGATGCCATAAGATGCCAGAGTTGAACACAATTTCAATGATCCCTATATTACACAACCCTATAAGAAGTCTTTCATCATCCGAAAGCATGAGTAGTGGTGCAGGTCCTTTAGTTGTGATCCCGAAACCCTCTTTATATAAATAATAAAAGGCTCACACCTTATATACGTTTTTAGTGCAAACACAGCAGGCGTTTAGTAATAGTTAGTAGACTTTAGTGAAGTTGGCCTTTTTAGCGGCACAACCATAAAGGAAGCCTTACATGAGGAATGGGATAACGAAATATTGACAATTGTCTCATATATTATACAAATAAGAACTCAGAGCCAAAAATAAAACAAATCAAGATTGAATTTTAAGGGATAGACCAATGAGTATTTGGCAGTGCAAAGGCCTCATAAGACAATATAATAGCTCTTATGGTCACACTTTGACTGCCTTTTCGCTAAATTCAATATAAATTGTCTTATTTAATGGATTTGTCTGTAAAATTACAGGTTCTTAAAGTGATTCTGTGATTGCATTACATAAGTGTGAATACCTTAACCCATGTAAACAACAAATAGCCGTCAATTTTCGCTGCCTTTCATTTACTCTAAAATGCACTCAAATATAATATTAATTTATATATTATTAACTCATTTGTTAAATGTTTTGTCGCATAATTTAAGCTTATTTTGTCATAAAATTTGATTTGTTGGCAACACTTTAGACTTAATTCATAAATCACTGATTCCTGACAATTAAATCGGTCCATAGATCGCCACACTTTCGGCTCACTCTTTGCTACTGAATAAGAAAATTAATTAAAGAAAACTTCGGTATATTATTGTTATTATTGGGTAAAAGTAGTGTCTAATGAATAAATGGGAATAAATGCGAATCACGCAAACATATTAACAAGAATACTTCAATACGGCCTCAACTAACGGTTAAGTGCGGAAACGGCGACCAATGCGTGACACGAGGTCGGCCACAATGTCGATGAAACAACTTTTATTAATTGGTATTCATTCAAATAATGTTTCCTTCGCTCAGAGATTCAATGAATAAATTAGTCAATAGTTTGAGTCACAAAGAATGACGAGCGAAGACAATTGAGAACCGATTAATTATTGAATACCAGAGCCTATAAGAGTAGACCCTCGTAGGCCTGAGTAATCTTTGCAAAGTTAAGTAGGTCTAGGTTAATAGTAATTCACTTTGAATCAGTTTAAGAAATTGTTTTTATTATTGTTTTAATGCCATTAGTTTTGAATAAAACGTAAACGCATTTAATCTTATCGTCGAATCGGTTTAAGCGCTGAATGTCTGCGAATGTCATTCCAATAACTAATACCAAATACCAGCCGAAAGGGAATCTCTTTTCACTGGGGATAACGTTTTATGTCTTACATGTAAGCGATGTTCACATAATGCCATTCATTCGAGAGATGACAACCTGTATGTGCAGTGGAAGCACAGGTGAATTCATTTTGCATGACTTCATGCCAAGCAAACCGTTGGGTTTGCATTTTCCTCCTCTGTTACTCTTCTATCATTACGAGAAATCCCTCCTCTTAGCCGTGCATATAAGCATCTCTCATACACTCTCATACTCTCCCCCGCGACTCTAAACTGCCTTTTCTGACCTCGATCTTCATATGAAGCACCGAATCATGTGGCCCATCCACAAACGGCGCTCATTTCTTGCCGGTCTTCTCGTGTGCGCTAAACATTGAAAAACTGTTGATTTTGTGGTCGAGAAAAAAGAGAAAAGAGATCTACTTTTCGATAGTTTTTGTGGAGCAAAACAGAGCCGGGATGCGCTCAGCCCTTGCTTTTAACACTTATTAAATGTTTGCTCGCTTTTCAGCAGTGAATTTGTTTTGAAAAAAAATATTATTTTGACTTTTAATACATTCGTGAAAATTATTAATTATTTAATTGAATCCAAAAATATTTTTACAATCAATTTTCAATTTATTACTTTTTAGTGTTTTGTTTTTGATTGACTGCAATGAAAGTCTGCTAATTACTAATAATACTAATATCACTACAGTCACTCTGAACTGATAGAAGAGTTACCCAGCAGAAAGTGATATTAATTTGAAAACTTTTATGGGAGAAAAGAGACTATCATTGCTTAATAAGTGCTAAACTCTTGATTTGTGCCGTCATTTGAGTCAATATCAGTTGCATTTGTGGTTTGGACTGTGAGATAGTGTTAAGTCACTCAATCGGTTATTTCAATTGTCTTTCACTCAGAATTGAAGGTAAGTTTAGTCCAATTTTAAATAACCGTAAATAACTCAGTTGTTATCAAATATGCAAATCAATTGAGTCTTTATTTTTGTGTTCTTCTAATATCGGATATAATCTAAGCGTCGATTGAATAGAGAATTCTGTTGAAAAATTTAACGCATCGATAAATTCTTTGCTAATAGGATTGCCATCTTTCCGGCATCCCATCCTTTTAAAAAATATAGAATTTAATGAGCGTCAGAGACACCACTTTTCAAAGTATTGGTGTCTCTCAATTCGTGGGAACCATTTAATTCTCAGGTACTCCTCTGGTACGCTTCATCTAACTTGACTTTAGCCCATTAGCTGTCGAAGCCCTGATCGCCAGCACAGGACAACTGATTCTTATTCAACGATTTTGGCCGTTATATCGGAAAATCGGTTGAACCAATTCGAGTAATTATTGCTTCAGACTAACCATTAATTGTGTTATTTAGTTATCATCTGCCATAACAGACAAATCAAAGTCATCTCAGAGTCGATATAAGGCTTTAATTTATAAGTTTAGGAACAGTGTGTTTAGGATGTAATGGCAGATGCACCTGCCGCACAACTAATTGCCATTCAGTCTGCAACTTGTTATTCACTATTATTTCGCTTTACTCTGAATTTTTACCATCTTTTCTATAGATATGGTATTAATTGTTAAATAACTGAATTATTTTATTGTTAAGTCATTTCATTTCAATAGTTTTAACAAAATCGAGAGTAAAACAAATAATTAGTCGATATTTCATTTTTTCAAAAGCGGCGGAATTCCAGCTCTGAGTTATGTTTGAAAGTAAACTGTAAGAGAAATGCGGATCCAGGAGTCATGATCTCAAAAAGTCATATAAATATTAAATGTCTGTTAATTTAATTAATTTTTGTGAGAACTTTGTCGTGAATTTAATTAGAAATTTGAAAACATTTCAATTTTAACGAATTGATAGATCAGATGTTATTTTTGTCAAATGAGTGACTCTTAACTTTGAAAACTTAAATCAATTCTCTCTAATTGATTGACATTCAATGATAAGTGTCTGAAAATTTTGTTCAATACATAAATAATTTGATTCATTTAGTGTTCGGTTGGATTCGGATTCAGATCTGGTTATCGAAAAATAAATGATTTTTGAGAGCTTTTCGGTTACTTTTGTTTTGAGAGTAAATTATTGATTAACTGTTGAACTCTGAGCCAGAAATTGACTGAAATCATAAAATGTTTGTTTGTTTATTGCTTTTAGTCTATATAGTTAGCAAAATATACAAATAGTTAGGGTTCAAGGTTGACATTGGACCCAGTTCTAAATATGGATCCTCTTTCCGATACTCTGGTCATTACAGACTGACCTTCGCTTAAGCCACTAATTGGAAAACCTGACAGAACTGAAGAACTGAATATACATTTAATATATGGTCTACATTTTGAGGCATACTCAAGGCATACTCATTGCTGGCTCATTGCTGGCTCATACTAATCCTATTGAAAATGGTTTGTTCGTGATTTTATTGCTTAAGGTTTCAAATTCTTGTGATGAAGCGATGATTTTTCAAACATTTTTTTCTAAAGGATAATCAAAATCAGTTATTCAATGAATGGAATGAAATAATTAATTAGAAATGTTTGGCACGATTTAGTGGCTCCGACTCTACTCGACTCCACTCCACTCGCAATTCGTTCAGAAACGGAGTTTTCTTTATTCAATAGATTTAATAATAAGCGAAAAGTTGTTAAGACTTCGCTGTTCTAAGTATTTGATTGTATATCTAATATATGGCTCACATCGAGAGTCAATTCTTAACTTAAGTCTTATTGAATTCAAGGCCAACATTTGACTCTAGTGCTACACATCCTCTCCTTCGCCGCTATATAGACATCTAACCAATTGGATTAAATCGAGAAATAATGCTTCCATACAATACAAAGACTGCTTCACAGAATACTTGTACCGATTATTTTCAAATAAGTCCTTCCAGTGCTCTGTAAAGTCATTAGTTATAAAAAAATATGATTCACGCAGAATGTTATTGAATATTAAGTGAATGGTTGGCTAAATTGAAAACTGGATTTCATGCCCAACAAATTCATAGGAAAGAAATGAAAAACCAAATAATTATCGTCTTTTGCTTTCAATAAATTAGTTGCCGTAAAGAGAGTCAAGAATTTGATTTGGCTTTCAGTCAGACATTGCATCGCAATTGTATGGCACTAATAAACGCCTATTTTATCAATCAATTCAATAAAATAAGTTTTTAGCGATTGAGCGGCACTTTAGTCAAAACGAAAACAAAAGTAATTGTCTACGGATTGGTTGGGTTGAGAGGGAGAGTAGTGCTAAAAGTGCAGGAGTACATTCTAAAAATTGTCTTCGAGCGTATACTTTGGTATTCGGTCTGGTTTTGCATTTAAGGGTTCTGCCATTGCTGTCAGTGCTGTGTTTGACAATAAAAGTTTGAAACGCTTTTCCGTAATGAGTCCTTGAAGATGATAAGAGGTTGGGATCAGGCCTTCTCTGCGAGACAATCGCAGCTCATTTTATCCCGTTTTGCGAGCGCTGTCAGTCCCGCCTTTGTTACTGTTTCTTATTGTTAATTCATTTGAGATGTTTTAGTAGAGTCCTTGTGCTGTGCGGTGTTGTAGAAATAGGAGCTGCTATCACTTGTAGAGCATTCATCAGGTGTACCGAATATCGTCACTTGATTAGGGGCGGGATCTTCTGCTTTTCCTATCACTTCATTCAGAGCCGGAGGGCTTTTAATTTAAGTTTCGTGTGAGAATATAGTAAACGGAAGGGCTCCCACTCATACCAGTACATCAGCGGCAGTAGTCCGACACAAGAATAGTCCGATCCCATTCTCAACTCGATCGACACTCCAATAGTAATATTTATATACAAGTCTTTCAATCATTTTAGGCCTTGAAATGAAAAGTTAGTGTCTTTTAGTGACTTTGATTGTATTCATTGCTTTCCTTATAATATAATAATATAATAGATTGAATCCAACGCCAAATGAGTTTAAAATAAAGAAAGAACTGAAGAAATGGTGCAATCATTTGGGAAAATATAATGGATTTAAAGCTTTAATGCTTTAGTGGTGCGAAAAATTCAATGTCTCGTCAATGATATTACAACTAATGTATTACATCAACAGCACAGCAAAGAACAGCAAATTGTTGTCAACATTTTCCTCTTCTAACAAATAGTGGCCAAAAAACGATTCATTTCCTCTATTTTTTTGTTCGGATTTAATATACATTTATTCTTATGATATCACTCTCGCCTTGAAATCAAAAGTCAAATCAAAAGTCAAACAAGAATTGAATGTATAATTAGATTTATAAGTCAATACTCAAAATTGATCATACGATTCATTATTGATAATAATGGCCATCACTGGCATCACTGGTCGCATTGGTCTCTTGTGATCGTATGGAAGAGCACCGGTCGGGTCCACCTACTCCTCGGTCACGACGCTGTTATCCTTGGAAGTGAAGAACACAAAGTGATTATTGGCTCAACAAATGCCTCAATTGCCTCACTCTTGAGTTATGCACTGACACAACAGACAACAGTATAACATCTTTTAGTTTAATTTCTTTGCTTCACTCGAATTCCATATTTACTTATATTATAATTGGATTTCCGTTTAACACACATTTCGAGTGAGTTGTGTCACAACTTTTATTCTCAACGAACAGCGAATCAAATTAAGTGTCGATTTTTGTGAAGATGTTCTTTACTTTCATTACTCTAATGTATGCCAAACTCGAGTGAAAGGTATTTACAATTGTGGTAATCTTTTTTGAATTAGTCTTAATTTTCAAGTTTATGCCTCACAGGTACTCACAGGTACTCCTAAATCAGTTATATATATACATAATTCTTAATAAATCGGTCAAATACTGCATTTTGCTGTCAAGTCTCGAACTACAAGTGTTATGTCATTCGGAATGAGTTCCCCTCAAACGAGTGTCTCTTTTAAAATCTGATAAATATATTAATTATATTTCGTTCTCATTATATATTCTGAAGAGATTTCTCTTATTTATATAAATCAAGTTTAGGTGTGTTTGAAATACAGTAATAATTGTGTGAATGTGGAGCATAAGATGCCATCACTCATACACTCATACCTCTTGTATTCACTGTTATTATAGTTTATTCTTCTAATTATTTAAATCAAGTTTAAAGTGAAAGCAAAAGTGGGCTAATGTTTAGTCAACAGTGAAAACAATGATTTAAACAACACTTATGACCACATTTAATGAATAGATGATTGGGTGGATTTACTTTAATATTTGTGCTCTAATTTTTTCAGATGAATCAACTGTGCAAAGTGTGCGGCGAACCGGCAGCAGGATATCATTTTGGCGCTTTCACCTGTGAGGGCTGTAAGGTACGGCAAAACAGAATACACTTTCACTATTCATTCATTACTCAATAGTTGTTTAACATTCATTAACCACAGCCTTACTAACACCGCAACCACTCTATCACTCTATCATTTATAACATCTTTCTATTTATTAATCATAATATCCTTAAGGCTTAAGCAAAACATACCTCAAAATGCTTCAGATTTGGAGCGAATTTATAATTCATTCAACCAAAATATGCGCTAAAATCTAGTCGTTTGAAAAAATGGTATCATTTTTGTCCAAAACTAAATAAATGATGGCTTAAGCCTTAAGGCATTGATTGCTTCGATTGGGAACTCATCTTCTTTTCGTTTAAAATTTCTCTCTAAGTTCGTCAATGTTTTAGCAAAAAGAGGTCATCCGTTTGGGATTGACCCTGAATTGAATGCTTGTGCCCCTCTATGCTGTGCTATGCCGTTGTGTGCGATTTAAAACAATTTTAGTCATAACAGTAAAGAAAAAGTTAATTGCATTCAACAAATGATTTTTGTGACAATAATATGTCTTAGTTTTTCCTTAAGCAAAGAGGAGGGAACACCACTCATTGCTTTGCGAAAAACGTAAGTCAACTTATATTACTTGAAATAGAGATCATTAGTGAAGAGGGGGAGAAACAGATCCGGAATTGTGATTTGAATTTCAATAACTCGATCAGAATATGGATGCCCTCATCGATAAGATGACATTCCTTTCATATATTATTCATAGCCACAGACAGGTATTACTGTTAAAAGTGCAATGATTTAAAAACTATCCGCCCCTTCAAAGCAGCCGAACGGCCAAATAAAGTACATTTTTGACGGTTATGAGCGAAAAGTGCAGGGTCAAAATGAAATAATGAAATATATTTAGAATAAAATACGAGTTGAAAAGGAATAAGCGCATTTAGAAAAAAAATTCAATTTCACTCTGTTTACTGTGTTTTCATAGAGGAATCAAAAGAAAAGATTTATATAATTCATTGGTTTGAAAAAATAATGTTTAAAACATGAGTTCACCGCTAAATGCGATTCTAAATAATGTATATTAAAAATGAAAAACCAATCGTTAGTTGGTTTGATAGCTACGAGTCTTTGCCAACCGATCTTTTGTTTGTCTCAATCCGCAGTTTATTTGTCACGAAATAATAGCTTTTCGTCTAATTTATGGATTGCATTATCTTTTGGATAATAATTGTAGTGAAAGACAAAAAAGAGTAAAAGGAAAGGAAATGTTAACTCTCTTCAAATTGCCGTCGTATGCAATGCAAGTATATATTCAAGGATATAAAATTCACTCTTTTATGCATTTCATGCTTTACTTTTTCTTCATACAAAAGCACAGCACAAGTATAATATTACGCAATTATAACACTTTTACCAGCGATTCAAGTGTTTTACTAAATCTTAATTCAGAAAAAGCAGAATTGGATTAATGAGAATCAATTGGCGGTCTTTTAAACGCTTCATATAATTTGTTTGAAACCTTTCTTTTTATTCTGAGTCAAATCTTTTGCAATATTTATATATTGTTTTTGTGTCTTCATTTGAGGGAATGACTTGAATCACGGTTTGGATTTTACTATTTTTTTGCGTAACTATAACTTGAATAACCAGGTTAACTAGGTTACTCCACTGCTTTAAGGCAAAGATCGAGAATACTTTCACTTACAAAGAGATCATACCATAGATCACAAATGAAACTCATATTTATTTGATTGGAGTGTTCGCCAACGCTTGAGTTGAGCCCTGTGTTGAGCAACTCATTCAATATGTCTTTAATTAATTATTTATTAGTGAAAAAACGATAATTTCTTGTTTTTTGAATAATCTTTTATTTATTTCACTCCAAATTAGATTCAGAGCGCTATTGATTTTATTTAATTAGTTAATTGATTAATTAGCTTTCAATCAGACAATAAATTAATTTGAATTTAGGTCTGATCTAAATTAGCTTATCATTCATTAACTCATTAATACCAGAGTTCTTATCATTCATCACACCTTGCATTTGCACTGAATATAAATATATTGTATACATTGACATAACTTTCTCTAAAATTGATTAATTATACATTTTTACAGTAATTTTCGCTTCTCTTTTAATTCGAGGCATTAAATGATCGTATTTTTCACGAATTGTTTGATATTTTGCAATAATTCGATTAATAGAGGAAAACACGATTCAAATAATTATATTTCAATTAATATAATTCATCGCTTATTAGATATTTGATTGTGTTTTCACAATAATATAAAAGTGGAATCTTTTTAGGTTTTCCTCAATTTTCTCTAACAGTAAATATTGGAATTAACGCACAATCAGTGAATTTCAAAGAAGTTATCCAAAATTAAAATCATTTATAATCAGTTAATTTTGATCATAACTTTCCGTCAGTGAAAAAGATTATAAACTTTTATGATTGAAGTATCGGTAAAATAGTTCAAAAACGCATTTCTAAGCCAAACATTGTGTGAGTTCTTAACACTCATATAAATCATTACTAAATTCACGGCTTTTTAGACCTTCGAGTGACGCAAACATCTATTTGTGTTAGAAATGAATGAAAATCTTGTAATTCAATTAGTTTTTCTCAAAGTTTAAGAAATTACTTCCAAAAGACGAGTCATTTTTCTCTACACCTATTTCTCTAGAGTTTCCAAAGAGTTGTCGGTTTAGTTTTTTTAATTAATTCAAAAATCAAACTATAATTGAAGATCAGTTTAATTAAATTCTACGACTTTTTCATAATTTCCTTCAAATAGGAAAATGTAGTTTAAGGCAGAATTTTCAGTTGTCATTTGAGGATTGCCTTCGATTCAAAGACTTGATCGATGATTGTATTGCTTAATATCGCACCAAAACATCTTCTATTCAGATCTGGAACAGTGTTCTGCTTTCCTTTTGCTATAATCTGCAACTCAATCATATGATGTTTTTTGCCTTAACTTAACTGAAAATCTAAATAAAATGCTTTGAATTTCAAATACTTTATTTCTAGAAATGAGAAAAAGAAAAAACCTTTTTATTTGAAAAATGAAAGCAATACAAACAAAAGCCAAGGCTGTGGTTGTGCTTAAGCTAGAGATGCATTCAATTCAAGATCAGATTATTTCTTCTCCTCTTCAAACATTCTAAGAGTAAGTGCAACGGGAGGTGGGTTTTTATGGCTAATAACAATCAATCCTTCAAATATTGAATGCAATAAAATTTAATTCAAACGAAAGGCATATATTCTGAACAAAAAATAATTTCAATTTTCAGTAATCAATTGCTTGAGATTTGAATTAACTCAAAGAAGAAGTGATGTATTTATAATATGATCAGAGATAGCCAAGGTCAACATTATTCAACTGTTTAAATACAACCTTTTATTAACGCCTTTTCCTTTCGGTAAAACAGCTTTAATCTAGCAGATTTAATGACTACCAATTGTATTCTATTGAAAATTCAGTTCACGACTAAAATTGAGTTGTGGTTGTTTTTCAGGGATAAATTAACTTTCTATTTCTTATACTCTCCTCTGGCTACCCCCAATAAATATGTGTGTGTGACCCAGTTATATTAAAAAGAAAGTTGTCCTCGAACAGCACCCACGCACTCTCTAATGCAGTATCAAAAGTCTGTTAATAGAAGAATAATAGTATTATTTTGTCTTAAAGAGTTCCCACTTATTATGAGTGTTGTGTGGGATCAAAACAATACCGTTTATATTAATACCGTTTTATACTTTCCCTTCAAATGAAGTTCTGAATATTGAAGAAATTATGCATAACTTTAAATGTTGACAATTGTACAAGTACATTAAATGTAATTGGGCCGCACTTTATGGTAACATCGCTTTATATGCCGAGCGATTCTACTCTAAAAAGAAAATTTGATTAAAACTTAAAGACTTGTATTTTAATTATTGCAATTGACATACAAATTGGTTATATGTTTACGCAATACAATTGTTTTTTGAGCGAAGGATGAGTTTTTCAGGTTATCTCGAATACGTCTTTTGCCTAAACAATGTCAAGTTTAATGCATTGGACGCTCACACCATAGGTATACCATGAGTACAATAACTACCATTACTTGCGCTCATTCCATATAAGACATAAGAGTGTGAGAATAGCCGCCAATTATTATTTCAATTTATTTAGTCACGAATCGAAAGCCAAAGAATTATTATATTTCAGTGTATCTAAGATTTTGGCCACAGATATACAAATAATAGATATGTGACCCCTCATCACAATTTGGACCTAACTAATAGATTGGAATACCTTAACACAATCTTTTAAGACCAGAGTCAACCCCAATTTGACATTATATCGAAGCGATGATAAATTGTATTTCCGTGCCATCCATGCAATCAAAAGAGAGTTATCTAACAAAGTTGTGATTGGCTGTCATCACATCTAAAACAAGTGTATAATCAGAACATAATGAAAGTTATGAAATGTGTAATGAAAATTATGTTTTCATTCTTCGTGTGAATGTGTGTCCGATATATGAATTGCGATACAAAGCTATGAGAAATCCATTCTTTGAGAATATGCTGTCTTTCATTGAGAGCTTTCGCTTGGAGTCAAATATTAGCGATAATCTCATCTCATTTTCTTGTGTTAAACCAATTCGTTGGGAAAATTCATCAAAAATTTATTTAATGATAAGACGCGACTCGATATCCAATCTGACAAAACAATTGAAGTTAAAAATTGCTTTTAAATGAATTTTTATTATTTTTCGTCTTTCTTTTGTATCTCTCTATTAAATAGATTGGATTTTCAGCTTTAATTTCAGATTACTTTTCAATTGTAAGGGTTTCACAATCACAGCACACATAAGACTTTTTAGAACATATAAACGAATTATATTATTATGTAATTGCTTTGTCTTATTAAACAGTGAATACCTCTAACTTTCCTAACACTATATGATAGCACCGTTTCTTAAGTCAATCTTTTCAACGATTCAATACAAAGATAATAATCGTTTGTTAATTTGAGGATTAGGTCATTGGATTGGATTACTCCTAACTTCAATAGTTTCTGAGTTCAGTTAATTATAAAATTATTTATTCTTTTATAGAATCAATTAAGTCAGTAATGTTTTCTACCTAGGTTAATCATTTATTCTTATTTTTGAAAACTCTTCACTTTTGTCTAAAAAACCTCAAAAATGAATTTACTCTTAATTCAGAGTTTGTGTAAGTTTTTATATTTTGTCAATAGGAGGACCATGGGTAGATATTTACCTGACATAAACGGAAAATCTTTTGAATTCTTTCAAATTGGCCTTGTTTACTTCTTTTAGTTAAATTTTTCCTTAATTTGTCTTAAGATCCACTTCTATTGTTAAGTTACCAAAATTACCTAGAGCAGAATACTGGCCAAGACGCCTCTTTCTCAATTTTGTCTCGCTGCTTTTTTCGTCAAAATCTCGACATTTCTAAAAGTTCCCTTGGTTATATAATAGCAAATATATTTGAAAAGGCAAACA
>JAQIYB010000202.1:0-14243 GCA_034699325.1 Oribatida sp. Gr-Ori-00743 | reverse complement strand
ACACATGTTTGAGCCAAACTTCAATTATTTAATCCAAAAATATAATTAACTCTTTTTTAAGTGACTTTAAGTCCAATAATATAATCGTTGACTTAAAAGAATTTTCAGATAAAAATATATTTCATTAATATTTATGTTTCAAAATATGATTAATTTATTCGACTCTTTCAATAACAGGCACTTCGAGTCTGACACCGAATGACCCTCAATGGATCGGAGCCTGGTCTGTCTCTATCCTATTCTAATCATTAATTAAATGAGATTATCTAATGTTTAGGTGGTTAGGAGTCTTCATTGTGGGCATATCACTGGCGCTTACCTCATTTCCAATGATGGTATTTCCCCGAAGACTACCTCAACCGGATCCGAGCTCTTACTGCCATATTCAACAACAGAATAATTTATTAGAACAGCAAAAGCTATTATTGGCCACAAATGGAAAGCATAATAAACTGAATTCCGGTCAACAAAATGATTCGACAAATGTTACGATCGATAAACAGTTGTCTGAAAGCATAGGAAACGAAATCGCATTAATTATGAAGAATAATAAAAAGAACGGAAAGCCTTCCCTCAAAGACTTTCCCACAGCTATGAAACGTTTACTTAAAAATGATATTCTCTTGTGTCGGACCGCCTCAAGTGTTTTGCACATTCTGCCCATCGCAGGACTTTATACTTTTTTGCCCAAATATCTGGAGAGTCAGTTCCAATTGACTGCAACCAAAGCCAATATGATTTCAGGGATGGCAGGAATATTCGTTATGGGGATCGGAATATTTGCGAGCGGATCATTCATGAGAAAGTATAAACCGAACGCCCGTTTTGTGGCTAGGTGGATTGCTTTGGCTGCTCTCTTATATGCCATTGGAATGGTTATTCTCATGTTTTTGGGCTGTCCTCTCAACAACTTTGTAGGACTGAATGTCGACAGGTTTTCACTCATATATTCTCTTCTATTCTATGTCTCAAACAAATGTCTTTCTCTTTAGTGAAGATTACGCCAACCCTTCGATCCAAACCTGTGAATCTGAGTGTTCGTGTCCTGCGGGACAATTTTCACCGATTTGCGCCAGCACTGGTATTACATATCTGTCCCCGTGTCTGGCCGGTTGCACAGCTGTCAACGCGACAAACAATGACGTAATTAAAAAACTCTTTAATTTTAATTATGAAACAAATGATTAATTGAAAATCAGTTCACTTATTCCCACTGTAAATGTCTGGGAGAGAGTGTCACCGCTCGGAATGGGTCGTGTCCTTTAGAGTGCAATAACCTCGTTTGGTATATCGTCATATTTTCATTCTTTGTTCTGATCCACTCAACCTCTGAGGTCGGATCGATGTTACTTACACTCAGGTCTGTCATAAAACTAGATTTGATTGAGTTTTCAAATTTGAACAAAATTTCAGATGTGTTGAGCCTCAGGACAAGGCTCTGGCTTTAGGACTCATCTCATTCGCTATCGGCCTTTTCGGTGAGTCTCTTATGCAACGAATCAGTTTAGAACAAACCATTAATGAGTCCGACAATTATAGGCAACGTACCCTGTCCCATAATATATGGAGCAGTTGTCGACTCTGCCTGTCTATTCTGGGAGGAAGAGTGTGGCAAACGAGGCGCCTGTCGTATCTATGATCCGGTTAAATTTAGACAAGTGTTTCACGGGGTCACAGCTATCATAATGTTCGCCGCATTCATTGTGGACGCCGTCGTCTGGTATAAGGCACCAGAAATTCAGTTCAATGATGACATCAAATCCACAGTCAATCAGAATAACGCGGATAACAACGCTAATGAAGAACCCAAAGCTGTCGATAGAGAGACTGTCCTCTAAACTGGGAAAATAATGGACGCATTCGAGGAATACTCTCATTATTTTGGATTAATTATATTAATTACTCTTATTTTGTGCCAAAACTGAAACACAAAACAAAATATATTTCGTTTGTAATTATAAGTACAGTATTTTGTCGATCGGGTAAAGACTGGGGAACAGCACTTCGTTAATACTAATTAGTCAAATAATATGATATAAATGTTCCTGGATATCATTGTCAATGTACAGAACCGTTTCCAATCAATAGCTATAAGAGCTAACCGGAGAAAATTGCTGAGTGGGTGACCCGAGAGGGCCCAACATTTCTAATAGTTCTTAACCTAAAACTTGTGCTTTTTGTGGCCTCTATTTCTCTGAATGTTTGATGACTTTTATTAATGTTATGAAAAACTGTTGAGAACTGCCATCAAATATCAAATACCTTAAGAAATGTCTATTTTTCTAACTTTTGATATCGAATGGCATTAATTAAGTGTTTAATGTTTTCACTTCAGATCTCTTCAAACGTTAATTGAATCAAAATTTTAACCGAATGTCTATAGAGTTGACAAAAACCGTTTGGATTACGAATTATAAATAAAAGACTGAATTCAATGCTTTAACTAATTTTAATCGAATTTAAAAACAAATCTTTTTTCGGATTACATTCAAATCAAATACAAAAGAATTTTAAAACTAATAGAAAAACATTTTTTGGAATTTTTAAACTGTTTTCGATTTTGTTCCGAAATGAGGGGACATATAGTACTGGTATTACGAAAAGACGCCATCGTATATCCCTCCGCGAAGACGCAACACCAGGTGAAGGGTCGACTCTTTTTGAATGTTGTAATCGGAGAGAGTGCGGCCGTCCTCCAACTGCTTACCAGCGAATATCAATCTCTGTTGATCCGGAGGAATGCCCTCTTTGTCCTGGATCTTGGCCTTCACGTTCTCAATTGTGTCTGAGGGCTCCACTTCCAAAGTGATCGTCTTTCCGGTCAGTGTTTTCACGAAGATTTGCATTCCTCCTCTCAGACGAAGGACTAAATGAAGGGTCGATTCCTTTTGGATGTTGTAATCACTGAGAGTTCGGCCGTCTTCTAGTTGTTTGCCAGCGAAGATCAATCGCTGCTGATCCGGAGGGATACCCTCTTTGTCCTGGATTTTGGCCTTTACGTTCTCAATGGTGTCTGAGGGCTCCACTTCCAAAGTGATGGTCTTTCCGGTGAGTGTCTTTACGAAGATCTGCATTCCTCCTCTGAGTCGGAGAACCAAATGAAGTGTAGATTCCTTTTGAATGTTGTAATCGGAAAGAGTGCGGCCGTCTTCAAGTTGTTTGCCGGCGAAAATCAATCGCTGCTGATCCGGAGGAATACCTTCTTTGTCCTGTATCTTAGCCTTGACATTTTCAATGGTGTCGGAGGGCTCGACCTCAAGAGTAATGGTCTTTCCGGTCAATGTTTTGACGAATATTTGCATTCCTCCTCTGAGTCGGAGAACCAAATGAAGTGTCGATTCCTTTTGAATGTTGTAATCGGAAAGAGTGCGGCCGTCTTCCAACTGCTTTCCAGCAAAGATCAGACGCTGTTGATCCGGAGGAATACCTTCTTTGTCCTGAATCTTGGCCTTGACGTTCTCAATGGTATCGGAGGGCTCGACCTCAAGAGTTATGGTCTTTCCTGTCAATGTCTTCACAAAGATTTGCATTCCGCCCCTCAAACGAAGAACCAAATGGAGAGTCGACTCCTTCTGAATGTTGTAATCACTGAGAGTTCGGCCGTCTTCTAGTTGTTTGCCAGCGAAGATCAATCGCTGCTGATCCGGAGGAATGCCTTCCTTGTCCTGAATCTTAGCCTTCACGTTCTCAATGGTGTCGGAGGGCTCGACCTCAAGAGTAATGGTCTTTCCAGTGAGTGTCTTCACGAAGATCTGCATTCCTCCTCGGAGTCGAAGAACCAAATGAAGAGTTGATTCCTTCTGAATGTTGTAATCACTGAGAGTTCGGCCGTCTTCGAGCTGTTTGCCCGCAAAGATGAGTCTCTGTTGGTCGGGAGGAATGCCTTCCTTGTCCTGAATCTTGGCCTTCACGTTCTCAATGGTGTCGGAGGGCTCGACCTCAAGAGTTATGGTTTTTCCAGTCAATGTCTTCACAAATATTTGCATTTTGTTTGCTCTGAAATGAAAAAAAACGGTTTTAATTTGATTTGAATGTTAGGCCAACCATTAGGGCGTTGGCACTCATTTGTCCCCATTTTAACCCCAATTCACAACAATTCAAATCTCATCCATTAAAATATTAGACAATAATTTAGTGACAATTATTAACCATAAGAAGAATGAAAGATAACTAACCTTTAATTGATTCGCAGTTTTTGAATATTAAAAGTGTTGACAACAATGGAGTCAAACGTTAATCAATTGAACGATGAGTTGTACTCACAGTAAGTATTCACTCAATAATAGTCTGCGTTGTCTTTCACTCCGACTTTTATACGCGACTCAAACAACACATTTGATTGGATGAAAACCCGTTGTGACGTCTCTCAGATATTTCCAGAACATTGGCGTCGCATTGAATGCACTCTTGATATCATTCACTCATTACGTAGAGTAGGTGTAATACACATACAGAATCTAAATTGATCAATTCCGAACATTCTAGATCAAATAAGATTTTGGTTTTTTATTCAAAAGGTGAGCATTATATCAGTGAATCTAAAAGTTAATGTTAAAAGTGGAATATGAAAGGATTAATTTGTAGAGGAGCAAATCTCTATATTGTTTTGTGGGCAATCAAATAAATAACATGTTTTGTGGAGAGACCCAAATCATATGAGTAGACGTACGACTACTGCAGTCCTATGACTGCAATCAGTGACTAAAACACTGCAATAAAACACAAGATTTCAATGACTTTTCAACCAAAGGGTTGTTCGTAATCATTACGATTAACACAAACCGGCATTCGTTGACTTTTCCTTTACTTTTCATTGACTTAACAATCTTTTCACACTTTCCTTGAACTTAATCCTACTGTGAGTGAGTTTGATTTGAGCAAGGTAGCATAGAATAGGTCATTTTTCCTCACTTTCTATCAATTATAAAAAGTTAAGAAAAGTTTTGCATAACTTTGAGATAAGTTTTGAGCCAATCGTATGATTTGAATATTTTTGTGTTTATATGTTTCACTCTATTATTGCATAACTTTCTGTTCATTAAATTCTCTTCAAATGACTTATTTTTAGAGAAAATAATCATTTCTTCAAATAGTTATACAAAAATATATCTCTTTTGCGAGAAAACAATCAAATGACTGATTGATTGCAAATTAAATGAATAAACAGATAAGAAATGAGTGAAAATCAGTGAAAATATTAACATTTTATTGAGTCTAAGACTACAAATAATTTTACACATAATTCAGAATTAATGACAATTTAAATAACATTTTGAATGTAAGCAAAACTAAACTTTTTTTTCTCAATATATATAAAAATAGAATTTATATTAAGTAATGATTTGTGAAAACAATATATGAAAACATTTTATACAAAATAATCAATATTTTGATTGATTTAAAGGAACTCTAAATGAATGGCAAATCATATGAAAGTCTAATAAATTATTTGATGAGAATTCGGATCAGATTCTGATCTCTTCGTCGACAGTCATCCCATTGTTGAGGTCACGGCTTTGGATAATCGGCGGAGAGTTTAATGGATTAAACGGTTGAAATGCAGAATTGATTTGTGGCGTAAAAGTTGGCGTCGGGTGGACTGACAGCACTCTGGCCGTTATCTGTGGAGGAATTTGATGTCTGTGTGACATTCGCTGCGACGATGAAGTGGTCGATGAACTCCTTGTGGAACCGCACTCCACAGCCATGGCTTCGATTGCAGACAATTCCTGTTCGCCATTCGTTGCCTTCAATCGAGCGATTTCTGCGAAGACAGACGACAAGGGCTGGTATTTTGGGCCCCAGTTTTGCAAATAATCCCAATTATAAGAACCGCTGAGTTCTTCTTCTGATTGCACTATTGAAGACATCGAACCGTTTATTTGAGACCAATTATCATCTGATTTAACACTTGAAGCGGTTCCCACTCTAATCCTTCTCTGTCCCCGAATGCTACTAATGCGAGGGGTGCTAATGGCTCCCAACATATCGTCCTCTTCTTCATCTTCGAGAGCAGTAGAGGACTCTCCTCTGTCTTCTTCTTCGTGATGGTTAATAACTCCAAGTCGTGCCAAGTATTCTGCAGTTGTGGTCACATCACTGTCTCCGTCCTCTTCGTAATAATTACTGTTTTCGTTAATCATTCGAATCTCTTCGTCGACGTCATCGATATCTTCTTCGACTTCCTCTTCTTCAGCCGACCCCCGACCACTTGAAGCCGAGTGTCCCTCTCCAGTGCCTAAAGCTGCCGAAGAGGAGAGGGTCACGTCATTATAACAGGGAGGCACCGGTGGTGCTGACCCATAGTGTGAAGTGTGATGTGACTGATATGAGGCCAGATTGGGGTCTGTGCCGCCAAACGTTCCAATTTTTCTGAGAAGTGACCCAATATTATGGGCGCCGATATTTCTCACGTGATCTGTCATAAAGTGCTGCTGTTGTTGCTGTTGGTGCAGACGAATGACAACAATACTAACCAATAGTACGACTGTTATCAACATTAACAATACGATTAGGAATAGTATCCAACCGGGAAGTGATATCGGGTTCGCTGTCGAAGCCCTTGAATTGTCTTCGGGTCTAATTATTCCACTTATATCTGAACCTTCGCTCACAACCGAAAGACTAACGTCGACGACAGCCAACGCGTTCATAGAGTGGGGCCGACCCGAAGACGCAGAGATTATTAGTGAAAAGTGTCGTTGAAAGTCAATACCAGTGGTTGTCATAAATATTGTTCCCGAACTTGAATTAACTGTGAAGAAGTCGATCACATTTGTTGGTGAAGTGCTTCTCAATGTGTAGACCACTCGACCATCAGGTCCGTTGTCGGCATCACTGGCCAAGACCTGACCCACTTTGATCTGAGAGACTCCGTTGGTTGCGATGCCTTTAAAAGAATAGGATTCACTCGTAAAATGTGGTGAGTGTTCATCTACTGATCCGATCTGTATTTCCAACAATGTTTCAACTGAACCGCATTCTATATGTCCGCTCCCACTGTCCACCGCCCTAACCTTTAGTTTAAAGACTGGCGGCGACCCATCTATGCTCTCATAGTCTATTTGATCGGTTGTTACTAAATATCCTGTTCTGTGGTCATAAGTGAATGGAGTGGTCGTATCCATGATTTTAATGATAGTATAGTTAAGCAAATCATTGTCCAAATCAAAGGCATTCAGTTTTATAACTTTGGTTCCGATGGCGACGTTCTCATCAATTATAGTCTTGTAGTGAGAGATCGGGAACTGAGGGCAGTGTTCGTTCACATTAATCACATTTATATTAATTATTGCGAATGAGTGAGAAGTTTGTGAGTGATTCACCCAAACCTCTGCCACTACTCCTAACCGATAGTTATTAACGGTTTCAAAGTTCAATAAGTGGTTGACATAAATAATTCCATTGTTTTCGTCTACTCTGAAGTCCGATAATTCGTTTCCACTGAATATTCTGTACTTTATTTTATCGTTGTTTGCAATCGGTTTCAAACCGAGCACTTCCGCACCGACCGATTCGTTTTCATTGATCTCTACATCAAATTTAGTGGATTTGAATGCGTTGTGTGAAGTCTTGTCTTCATTTGATGGTCCGATTCTTACATTTACTAGAATAGAATTATTTTGATTCTCGTTATTCTGTGCTATTCTTAGACTGTATTCTTCTTTGAGAGGCCTTTTTGTCAAAACTAATTCATTTCCTCTGAAAATAGAGAAGTATTTGTTTGCATTTCCGCCAACTATTCGGTAGTTTTTGGCCAATTTCGGTAATTTAAGAACAGTTCTTCCAATTTTAGAGACATCTGTTTCTACGTTCAATATTCTGTCCGTTTTGTTTAAGAGTAAGCCATTCGTTCCCAAAACTCTGATCAAAAGGGAAGCCCGACTTTGCTCTTCATTTCCAGAATATTTGGCGTAAATTATTAAATTGAAAAGTTTAGAACTGCGAGACTCGAGGGTCGAGTTGTTGTAAATGATTCCGCTCTCCTCATCCATATAAAAACTATGGGTCCCAGACTCCATCCCTAAAGAGTAGATCACTCTCTTGTTTATCTCTTTATTCTCTAAGGTTGTGACCCGGAATATATCACAATTAGTTGAATGAAAGACACAATTGTTATATTCGGCGTCTATTTTGACCAAAAAGTTACTCTCATTTGTGAAAACGGGTTTTTGTTCGGATCCTTTTCTTTTGACATTAATCACAACTTTTGTTTCGACGATATGTTTGGAATCACTCGAAACTATGTTCAGAACGAATCGATTCGTCATATTTTCCGGAATTATTGCATTTGTTTCACTCAAACGAGACTTTAGTGTAATTTTTCCCGTATAGAGACCGATGTCGAACAGGTCTGAGGTGTCCGACAAGTTATTTGCGCGCTGTTTCTGATACGTCAACATTGGGAATGTGTCCACGTCGTTGGCTGTCAGGGTTGTAATTACAGCCCCAACTTCTTCTGTCTCACTGATGACTATTTCTTGATAGGGCGGGAATACCGGTATATTGTCGTTCACTGCAATACATTTTTAACAAAATTAGCGAATTTTAAGTGATTTTCATTTATAACTTTAATTCTGTCCTCAATTTATAAAATTCTAATTATAATCAATGAATTTTGAAGGGCATACCATCGATCACTATTATCTCGAGAGTGCAGTGCGACGACAGTTGAAAGTTTGACTCTGAAGTCTGTGAGTTATCATTATTGGTCGGGTGGTTTGCCACAATCTTCAGGAAATAATGGTCTCTAATCTCTCGATCCAAAACTGTATTCGTTCGGATGATTCCACTTCCGGGCGGGTCTATTGTGAAGGCATTGTCGTGATTGCCCTCAAGAATATGGTAAGTGACAGGTTTTCGGCCCGAATTTGTTTGTTTGTTGTTATCGATATCTATAGCACTAATCTGTGCCACGAAAGAACCCGTCACTTCTCCCTCTTTAATGCTAGAAATGTAGTGCTTTTGTGTGAATTGCGGAGCGTTGTCGTCAACTGTTCAATAATTTAAGTTTTAGTCTAAGAATCGGCAAAAGTGTGTTCAATACTAACCATTTATGAGTTCAATCGTGACATTCAAATAATAAGAGTCAACAGAATTGAGATTCTTTCGGCCGAAGACCAACACTTCTATTATGGATGGCTTTGACTCGAAGTCAAGCGATTCTTCTAATGTAATGATTCCCGTGTTTTGGTTTAAATTAAAGTAACTGTAATTCACTGAAGAATAAGCAAAAGTGTAGACATATTTCTGGTTAAAGGTTCGCGATTTTAAGCCCAGGTTTATTAATTCGGTTCCGATCGGCATATTCTCATTCAAGTCTATCTTGAAATCCATTTCATTTACTTTCTTTTGTGTGTCGACCCCTCCGACGAACACTTGTAAGAGAGCCCGAGTGGCCAAATGAGTGCTACCACTCTTCGATACCTCAATAATTGCCTCATAATAGTGATGACTGAGCGGTCTCTTTACAACTACTGCACCACTTTGTGAATGGATGTTAAAGTAGTCCATAAAAGAGTGGTGTCCCTCTCCATTGCTCACCACTCGGAATATTATATTTTCTGTTTGTGTTGACTGACTGTCAATTAGTTCTATTGTCCCGATTTCTGTGCCCACTCTATAGTCACTTTTGGAACCGCCAACAGATATAATATAGGGATAGCTCTTCAGTCTTGGCATAAGATTGTGGCCATTGTTGAGAAGTGTTACGTGAACCGTAGCTTTTGTCGTATGAGATTCATAGGCACCACTTCCCACTTCTATGGCCAACACATCGAATATGAAGACATTTGAATTGTATGCTTGAGATATAAATGTGAGGGAAGGGGTGTGTACTGTAATTTCCCCGGTTTTCGAGTCCATGAAGAAATAGCTGTCGTATTCGTTGGTTATGTTTATAGCATAGAGAACCGGATCGCCGTCTGAATCAATGGCCCGAACAGTGACCACATTTGTATAGCCGCTGATTGTGTTGTCAATTATGGCGTAATAATTGGTTTTATCGAAAATAGGAGCATTGTCATTTACATCCGTCAATTCTATGGTTAGGTTACAGTTGGAGAAGTGCTGCGAATCACTCACTTCGACCACCAAATGATACAAATTCTGTTTCTCGCGATCGAGGACTGCATTTGTACTCAATTCTCCCTTTTCTGAGTGCAGTGAAAACTTGTTGGCAGTGTTTCCCCACACAATCCGATACGTGAGTCCCGATTTGGATGCACCCAATCCGTGTAAGTCTTTGTCCAGTGCTATGAAAGTGTGAAACAAAGTTCCCGGTGCTATGCTCTCAGGAATTTTGATCTCATAGTTAGTGTTTAAAAAGTATGGGGTGTTGTCGTTCACATCAATCAACTATTAAAAAGAAATAATCAATTAATTGCTTGAATTGAATTGAATTTATAGTTTAGTTTACTTTAATGCGAGCGTAAGTCAGAGCGTAATGTTTGAAGCTTTCGTCAAAAGCATAGATCGGAATATTGAAGGACTGGTATTCCTCTCTATCCAATCGTTTAATTAGTCTCAACTCTCCGCTCCTTTTATTCAAATTGAAATAATCTGAATATCGATAGCCTTCGGGTATGACATAAGTCATATTCGAATGTCCGGAGTTATCGCTGTCTTTGGCCTCCACTTGAAGCAGAAGTGCCTCCAAATTAACATTTTCTGAAACTTCCTTTTCATATGTCTTTCGCACGAATACCGGCGACTCGTCGTTACTATTAATCACTTTTATTGTGATTATCGACGAAATACTTATAAGAAGTCCTTTGATATCGTGGACGAGTGCCGTCACATTAACCCTATATTCTTGTCGTCTCTCGAAATCCAATTCTCGATTCAATGATAGGAATCCGGTCTCAGAATTAAGTGTGAAATCTGAGTTCGCATTACTATAGTCGTTGAGCTCATACTTAATGATAAAGTCTTCGTGACTGACATTTATTCTGAGTTGGATTACATTAGAACCCACTTTACAACAGTTCTCATCGATTTCTATGTACTTATCATTTATGAATCCTATATTCCCGACTCTCTTATCGGCGCTCAATAGCCTAACCCTAACGGGAACAGTCCTATAGACTCGGCCACCTTTCTTCGCCACCAGAGTAACAAACTCTTCGTGAAGTAACTTCTGAATCACCGAATGATCGGAAGGTTTGAACTGAAGAACGTTTCCGTCGATAGTAAATAACCGGTTCAACAGATCCTCTGCTATGAGAGGACTGTTTATCTCATATTTAATATTTTGACATTTGCTTGCATTTAAATGCAAGACATCGGTGAGCCGTCGGTATTTGTTGACATTATTGAGCGGTACTTTGATTTCATACGAATTTGAATTGGAATCCATTGGAAACGGATTGCAGTCATTTTGGTCATCGATTATATTTATATTGATTTTCATGTATTGTTTGCATTGTTTTTTGCCTCGAATCACATCCTCGCTGTCTATCAAAGACAGGGAACACTGATCGAAGTCAGTGCAGACAATCAGATTATATGCCTTTTTTGTTTCGAAGTCAATTTGATTCGAAACAATTAATTTAAGATTAGGCCCATTATGGCTGTCCATAAGAAATGGTAAGTTTTCTTGACCTGGACTTAAGTAAGTGGAGAAACCATTTGGACAGTTGTCTGAGTATTCATTACCATTTGGAACGGGAATGTTAAAGGAGCCGATCTCCTGTCCAATGGGTGTCGACTCAATTACTTCAAACGTATAGATTTCTGTCGTTTCGGACATAAAATTATCGGATTTCTTGTGTATGACATCAATGTTTAGTCTCTTGATTTTGGACTTCTTTTGTCCGCCATTTGTGGCAATTATCGACAATTTATATGAGCTTGCTTCATTTATGCTATGCTTAGTTGTGATTGAACCTGTAATTTGTTCGATTGCGAACAGGTCTTGATCTTCATTGAATGAATAGTAAACGGTTCCATTTTCTTCGGCATTTGAACCAATGGCCCGTATAGCGGCCACTGTCATTCCTGCCGGTGTTCCTAATAATACTTTTAAATGATATACATCTCTCTCAAAGTGGAGCGGATTGTTGTTTGTGTCGAGTATTTCCAAATCTAATGTTGTGTTGAGCCCAAGATTTCTCTCGTTTTTGAGCGGAGGCTTCTCCTGAATCTTGAATTCAGGCCTTTCCTCGTATATGTTCAGTACTTCTAATATGAATGTTGTCGTCGTATTGAGGGGAGGACTTCCCTGATCTGTCACTATTACAGCTAAACTGTACTTCGATTTTTTGTGCCGATCCAGAGGGCCGGTCACCACAATTAGATAAACAACATTGTCTTGAGAGGTAAGACCGAAACTTCCATCGCTGCCGACCAGTGAAACCGAGAGCCCATTTGTTTCTCCGGGTGATTCAGAATCGGCGTCATTCACTGAAATCCTGGCCACCAAATCACCGACTCTTGCATTTTCTGGGATCTCAGGTCTTCCAGTTTCGGTCAAAAATAGTAAACCAATAGTCGGCTGATTGTCATTGATATCAGTGACTCGTATCGAAACATATGCTGAGGTTTCGAGCGGTTGAGCGCCGGAGTCTTTGGCGATTACCACTAATTCATGCAACTCTTGAGATTCAAAGTCTAATGGCTTCACCACATATATCCATCCATTGGTTCTGTTTATTTCAAAATGAGTGGACAGACCCGACAGCGCTGAGTTTTTTGTGTGAATTGAATAAGTGATGAGTCCATTATCACCCTGGTCGTTATCAGTTGCCGCCACTCTTAGAAGGGAAGTGCCTAACGATACATTTTCGGCCACATTTTCGTAATAATGGCTTTGACTGAAGACTGGTTCGCAATCGTTGTGATCCAACTTTTATCACAATTCAGACATTAGTTTATATTCTGTTCTCCTCTTTAAACAAACTTACGATTACTATCCTGACTGTCATCTCATCTTTAAGCTGAGGCTGTCCGCCATCGAGGGCTTCGATAACTAATGTGTAACTCGCGATGGTTTCCCTATCGAGAGGGCCGTTCACCTGAAGATCGAGGTATAAAACGTCGTCTTTTTCTCTATGGCTGAGGAGTCGAAATGCATTTCCAATATTTCCCGAAACTATTCGATATTTTTGAGTTCCGAATTGACCTAAAATTATATTCAAAGTTATAGAGAAACCCTTTTAAATGTTTGATCAAAAGATCGAACCCAAGTCAAGATCTCTGGCCGGAGGGAGGGCTCGCTTCACATCTCTGGGTTTACTATTTTCTGGAAATTCTAAATCGATTTCATTGGTTGGAAATTGCGGTGAATTGTCGTTAATGTCTTCGATTGTCTAAAGGTTATCATAAGAGTGATTAAACTAATCTAATGAAATGAGTGGACAGGACTTACAATTGTCACTTTGATGTTGGCCCCGGCCAGTGGTATCGCAATGAACGAATAGTAACTCCGTTGTTCTCTATCTAATTGGACAGCCGTTCGAATTTCACACGTGGACTGGTCTATAATGAGATCGGTATCAACACCGCCACCATTTCCTGTGTTGCCCGATAATGATCCTGATGAGTTAGATTTATGTGTTCCACCGGGAAGGGGAACTATGAGATATGGCGGCTGAGTGATTATAGATGAGTTGCTAGATTTGATTACTCCAATTAAAGTTCCGATGGGAACGCCTTCTAAAACTGAGAATTTGAGTTCTATTTGCTCGGAATGTGCGGACGTGTAGGCGGCGGCCACTGAATCCTGGAGTGACCAACAGTTTATGCATTTATCACTTATTAGACACAAACATCCAATTAATAGACACAAAGTTTTTAAACTTTTATGAAAACACTTTTCATAAAGTTTTGACATTTTTTGTTCAAATCGTTTGAATCGTTGAAAACATTTGCAAATCGTTTGTATAAAACTGTTCACAAATCAAAAGAATTGGCAGACAATCAATAAAAGCCAATTAGAGACCGGAGTCTCAAAAAATCAAATAAATAATTGTAATGAACTTTTGGGCCGATATTTAAGTTCAAAAATTGATGCCATTTATCAGCAGATAATTGATGACATACACAAAGAACTTTTATTGTGATAATTGGTGCCAACGAAGGCGTTATATAGGATTCCAAATCAAGTCTTGTATTCATAAAAAATGGTTCGATTTGACGACAGTTCACATAAAAATGTGTGTCCGGAAAGCATTGAATTGATTGTCACTTTAAAAAAGTTTGCCTTCAAAAGCCATTTTGCAATTTGTGTTATCAGTCATAGTTCT
>JAQIYB010000201.1:0-14265 GCA_034699325.1 Oribatida sp. Gr-Ori-00743 | reverse complement strand
GTGAGTGTTAGAGCTCTCAGACCATAGCAGCCAATAGTGAGGAACAATGGGAAACAGCACAACACAACTGTAAGGAAGTGTGCAAAAAATGGAAGAATTATTGATAGATATAATAAGTATTTCTTTTGAGACCAGAGCTGTAACTTAGCTCTCATTGTGAGAGACAGTCGAGAGTCAGTCACATCGCACAGAACAACATCTCAGAGCACAGTTTCGAATATGAGATACACTGAGTAAACTGCACTCAACTCAATGGTTGTGCCATAGCTCTTGGCTGACAAACATACAGCTCTGGGTTGGCGTTGGAGCGCATTCTCCGCACCGACACAACCATTGAATACGGGTTCTGATAGTCTTTAATATCAATCCATAGGTGAGACAAAAATTAAGTTTTACGACTGGTGTTTGTCTATACTTAGGGCTGAGCAGAGCCACTGACACAACGACTAATCTCATGTACTCTACACACGAGTTAAGCGACTGATTGTTACTCCGAACAAATTGAACCAATTTATGGCACACTTATTACCAAATACTAACGACCAGAGGAACGACATAACAAACATTATATTGAATTATCACTCATTTCACTCTTAGATAATTCACTTCTCTTTCACTGAATTTTTGCCAAATCTTGAATTTTTGTGTACAAAAAGCGAACTCTAAACGAGATTTACGGCAATCAAAGAAATACTTCATTATTCTGTTTAAAAAAGCCCAGAGTAGCGAAAAAAAACTTAATTGGATTCCGATATCGAGAGTAAGACAAAAAATGCAAATCACATCAAAAAGTCGCGAAAGTCTTAGTGTTAAGACACTTGAGTTTACAGCCAAACCCCGGTATATCTCAAACATAAACTTAATATTCTTGGAAAATATCGATTGAATTAATTCTGTTTCTGATGAAAACAAAACTGAAGATAAAAATAATAAAAATTGCGATAAAATCCCGAATTCACTGCAAATACGGCTTAAGTAAAGTGTTTTTCAGAGCAATGAATGGCATACGAAATGATTAATTGAAGGGAAAGTCGACTTATTCTTTGTCTCAATGATTGCAATCAGCGCTCAGAACAACGGGACGACCGAATCTGTAATTTTGTTATAAATGAAGACATTAATGGATAACAAAATTAATTAATGCATTGGATTAGAGCTCATCATAATTCCTGTTTTGAATTTATGTCAATTTAAGCAAACAGAATAACCATTAAAATGTCTGCGCAAGGATAGTCAATTTTAAGACAGAGGAATAACTGACCCTGGTACATTATAGTGGATTTGTGTGTAAATAAAAAGACTTTTTGGCTCAAGAATTGCATTAACTGTTCGTCGACTAAAACCTCTAAAAGGCTACCAAACAGTTGACCGAATTCTGTTCCTAAGAGTCACCAAGTTATCAATCACTAGCACTTATCCTAGGTGATCATAACTCACCATTCAAGAATCCACTCTAGAATTGGCTAGTAAAAACAAGCATTAAAAGCATGCATGGTAATTTATTTTACAATTCAATAATCATTTCTATTAAAGGAATTTGAGTGAACAGAATTGGGTTTAAGAGTGGGAAAGTCGTAAAAGTCAAATACCACACAAGAATCGAGGACAGTTTGAGCTCCACTATTGTTAAATCGATTCCTTGTCTAACAGTAGAGCTCTTTCGGTGTTAGAAATTCAGAGTAAAAGACAGCAAAATATCAAAATCGACCGAAAAGTAAATTTTCGGATCAAATAGTTTAGACACAAATGTCTGCGATATCTGTATTCGAGTCAAAAGAATGCAATCTTTAAATAAAATAAAACACAATTTCACTCAATTTTGAGCCCATTTCTCGTCACAAAACTCAACAGAATATTCATTTATTTCAATGTTTGCCTTAAAACTAAACTATCGATCAATACTTAAAACTCGATTAAAATACATTTATATTCCTGCAAAATAAACAGAACTCCTGTTTGTCTGAAAGCGGAATAAAAATTAGATCAAAAAATAACCTAAAATTACTGGAAAAGGGAAACACATAAACAAAACGCTAACAATAATCAGATTTCACAAAATGAGAGAAACACCGAAAAAAGTGCATTAATTAAAAGATAATACATCTATCAAATTGTATGCAATGAGCGCTCATCTCATTAACGTTGAGTTAGGTTTGAATGCATTAACAAAATTCAAGTCATTTTGAAAATTAAATGAAAGAATTGGCGAATATTTCTAATGGACTGACTATAAGAGCCTTCAAAATAATTAACTAAATAACAGAAACAAAACAAATGTTACCAAAAAAAAGTATAAACCGAAGGAACGCACGAATCAACACATAATCCATACTTTTTCACGAAAAACCTCTTTTGTGTCACGTATTTAACGCCTAATTTCAATACAAAGCATAAGATTTTATTCAAATTCTTTGCAACCATTAGTCGATTGAAAAGTATTTTACTCCAAAAGCCTCGAAAAAACAAACAAATAAAATATGATTTAAGACTTATTATTATAATCTGTGAAAAGAATAGAAAAGTGTTTCAAATATTAATGTTTTGAATCAAACATTGGCTCAAAACATATCATTAGAATAAATAAATTATTTTTGAATTTCAAATTCATAGAAATTTTATTTAAAACGAATATAAATTAGAAAATGAGATATAATTTAAAATTCAAGAGTTTTGTGAAAACTAATTGAATAAGTTTTATATCGATCATTATAAGCGAGCACAAGTATACTTTAATTGAGTGTTCTTGTGCTGAGAGGACTGACAAACAGAACTCATTAGAATTATCGGCACTGAAATTCAATTCTGTGCTAAAACAGAGAATACAATTGTTTTGAATAATAGATAAGTTGTAGGAAAGCCGTCGATCGAAGAGATGGAGAAAATCGATATAAAGTTTCGTTTAGGAAAACAAAGAGACAGAGATAGGAGTAATAGACTGACAGTGAGGACAGCCTTTGCTATTCATAAGATAATTAGTCATTACCTGAAAGTGCATTAATTAAACAAAACAATGAATGAAAAGTCTTTTCAACACATCTATTGATATCACAATAATGAAGACAAAAATCGTGGATAACTACAAACTGGGACTAAATAATGGCTCTATTCTGGGTTCGATACAATTTTCCAAGTTAACAATCAATTAACGAATCAGAGCCAAGAGTATAACACATGTAGTAAACAGTAATTTATCAAAAAACCAGATTTCAATCACTTATACGAAAAATAAAACCATTATTTCAAAGGAAAATCAATTTTTATTTTTTATCCAAAATAAGAGTCATTTGATATGAAATATATTAAATTACAGACCAAAACTCATGCAAAGAAATATATATTCGAGCAAATATAGAATAACATGCAACTTATTTTGATAAAACACATTTCACGAGATATAAGAGTAAACACATATCCAGTAATCAAATTTATGAAATCCAAAGGAAGGCCTCAAAAAACAGTTTTAAAATTCATAATTGAATTTTCCAAAGACTCACAAAAATATACAGAAGTTCTGTATTTATACCGAATGTAAGAAAAATATTGAATTCATTTCCAGAAAACTCAAAGTTATTAATGCATTCAATAAATGAGTTCATCGGAGGATAAGAAGAATTTCTCATTTTAAGAGCAAAGTTAGGATAAAAACCAAGAATATACACAAATTAAAACCGATTCCAGTGATTAATAAGTAAAGTAGTTTTAATGTAAATACTTTTGAAACAAATTTCCGAACAAATAATTCAATTCAATTTCTAACTGAACCTGAACCTATTTCACATTCTTCACAAATAGCTCGTTAAACTCAACTTTTAAGTTATTTTCATCTTGCTAAACCGTAATATACAAACTAGCACCTTATTTGCTTGGTAAAGCAGAAACACCATTTCATTTCTTATTTTAACCATGAGTACCTAGCTCAAATAAGAAACCTGCTCATTGATTCGACAAATTTGAGTAGGCTCAGTTCTAGATAGTTAAGAATAGAACCAGCTCATTTCAACCAAAATAATCTAGCTTAATTCAATTTAACTGCCTATCCGCCCATGAAAGTCAAAAGAGCACACGAGAAATTGACCCAGACTCTAATCAAAAGAAATGTCAAAGGCACAGACCCACAGACCCTCCCCTTTCCAAAGCCAGCACTAACTTAACGCATGATAAACAGAACTGAGAATATTCTCATAGTTTTGCAAAACTACTGAAACAGAGAATTAAGTCTAAAAATAAAACATTAAACGGAGTCTGCAATCAATACAATGTGTGATATCTGGTGTCTGAAGATTGGGTTTCCAAAAGTCTCCGAGTCTTTCATAACCACTGAACTAACGAATGAAAGGCATATCAAAAATAAGATAAAAACCTTTTTTTTGCCTCAATTTATATATAATTAGATATTAAAAGATATCGGAATATAATCTCATTTAATGTCTAATTATATTCAATGAATGAAAGAATGAGTTCTCAAATAAAAACCTAATAATTATATCAAAACATAAAAAGAGCACAAAAAACACGAATTAATTCATTTCAACCAAAATTCAAATTAGTTTTGAACTGAAAATCAGTATTAAATTTCATACAAATTATGCATTTCAAGAATGGTTTCAAATAAAAACAATAAGTTGCAAGCACCACCAAGGAGGTAAATCAGAAATGCTATTTATTCTGAAATAATGAGTCCTTGGTCAAAATAAGGGCAAAAACTGAGTATTTATCAAATGACCGCAACATTATATCTCTTTAAGACCGCATTTAATACCCTTTAGAATTGCTTGGTGAAATTACTGGAAACAAACTTCTCGCTCACTCCCTAGAGTGAGCCTGGTGAGCCCTGGTTAATTTATCAAATAACATGTTGTCTATCGTTTCTCTTCCGGCAATCGTTTGATTTAAAACTCAATTTATATAAAAATGTTTGAAATAATTTTAGTGAGGATTCAATTGATTGACAATTTCAGAGAAGAGCCGACAAATTCTGAGCTATATTTAGGCTCACAATTGAATGGTTTGAATCGACTCATAATTTATTAGTTTATTGGGTTTCTCAGGAAAATCCGATAAATTTTATTTTGAGTCTTGAATTTCGGGTTAACTCATATCGATTGCCATAAATCAAAATATATTTAATTAAATCGGAGAGAGGGAGGGAGAGGGAGAGAGAGGGAAAGAGAGAGAATTCTTGAAGAAAAATGTCTCAAATGAGAAATTATTGAATTAAATGCTTAAATAAACAAAAAGATAGAAATTAATGAAAACCTGTCATAAATACCCTGAAGTTGATATCCCAGACAACAGTGTATGAAACATACAAGGGCAATTTATTAAAACTATCCGGATATTCATCGATATGTTTACATATTGGGTTCTAATCAATGGGAAGTCATATCAACTTTATATTGAATTTCAAAAATTTTCAAAGCATGAGAGTGAGTGAGTGTGTGTGTGTGTGTGTGTGTGTGTGTGTGTGTGAGAGAGAGAGAGAGAGAGAGAGAGAGAGAGAGAGAGAGAGAGAGAGAGAGAGAGAGAGAGAGAGCTGTCTTCAGGAGAGTCTTAGTTATAATTAATGAACAATTTTAACATTTTTCTCAATCAAACTTCAATTGAGATTTTATTTATTTGGAGAAAAGTACTCAAAATGATTAGCAAGCACAATTGAATTTGTATAAATTGAATTTTGTGAGACTCAGCGAACAGTTTAAGTAATATTTGAGTGAAAATGAAGGAAAACACAAAATGTTTTGACATTAAAATTAAAACGTTGTCAGAGATTAGATCCGAGCAGAAACTGATATCAATTATATTTGAATAATGAAAATAAAATAACAAAACATTGAAATCTCAACAAAAATGTGTAAAAACTCGAAATATATTTGCGATTAAAACAATTAATAAGTATTTGAATGACATTTGAATGACTAATACCTGAGAATTGCAATTAAATCCAAACCCAAACAACCAGTGATTTGGCGGTAATTATCAGATAATTAAAGAAAACATTAACATATTTCTTATCAATCTGAGCAAGATTAAACTTGTAAACACATAATCTCCACGAAAATTACTGAAAAACAGGTAAATATCGGTGAAAATGAGGAAAAATGGTTAAACACTTGTGTTTATACAAAACCACACAAATGAGAGAAAATGAATTTTCAAAGCAATTTCAGTGCTCTTAACTGCGAATCACGTGACTACTCGTCGGTCGCTATTATTATCATAAGGACTGTGCTATCAGTCCTCACTCTCCCTGACTAGAGATGAGTTTAGTTGTGTGAGCCCAACAGCAGAGGCTTTTTCTTGTGTGCCATTATGTCAGTCCCATTGAGCGCCGATTTATTATTACAGGTATTGCAGAACAGCATTAGACGAGAGACAGACCGCACATATCAGACACTACTCTCCTATTCTGTGCACACAATACAGAGCCGATGTATGCGATAATAAGAGAGTGAATAACACAGACCTAACCACTACTCGTTCGACTACTTATGTCTCTTAAAAGTTGAATATCTCTCCCAAACTTATCCAGATCTTAGTTTAGCATGATACATTAATTAGTGGCTCGTTTTCGCACCTATCAACCAGTTTTTTCCACTTTATTGATGATCTAGCTAAATTGACAACAAATTCCTACACAAATATAATCAATTTGAAACAGGATTTAATTACTGCGCCAACGGTTTAAACATTTGATCAAGCTCAATAATTAATCAAAGCCAATTTGAAGCCAGATCCACTGAACATTGACATGCAAGGCTAGAGTGAAAATTCATTACCGAGTGATAGATTAATTCAAATAAAACGAGGGCTGAGCAGAGTTTGAGCTCAATTTACATTTTGCTCGTTATTCTGTTCATAAATTGTGAGCTGAAAAACAAGAAATTATTTATTCAATTAATTAATTATTCAAAAGTGAGTCTCAGTTCTCCAGTTATCGCAGACTATATCTCCGTGTTCTGAGTCCAGTCTAATCGCACAGAATATCATTCTGACCATTAGATATGAGAAATAAGCCATTCTTGCCATCAATCGTTAATCGGCTCCGGCAGAGACCGACTGAGCGCTCACACATACTCTGAGCCCACACATGAGCTCACAATCAATAAATTCGTTTTTGAGTTAAACATTCGCTAAACTGAAGGCAAAGGAGTGAAGAAAGAGTCAAAACAGACACAAAACAGAGGCGAAGAAAATGTGTTGAAATCTCTGACTATTTCTTCTCCCAAAACAATGTTAGGCTTCGGGTAAACAAAATTGGATTACACTTAACGGCACACAAATTAAGTGAAAATAATATCCAGAGTTTGTGCCAAAAACACTTCCGATAACTGTGGAGTAGGAGTGGATCCCAACCCAAAAGTGACAAACAACCAGCAAATCGTATTGAAAGTCATTGAAAAAAATAAACCTTTGATTCAAATTAATGTCTCCTTTGGGTCGAGAGTCGAGAGAAGTGCGCTTTTATACCGATTCCGCTCTTATAAGAATATTATCCCTGGATATACATTAATAAAATGGGAGCAAAAGAAAACTGTTCTTAGAAACAGTTCTTAGAGCTAATGGTAATTCGCATTCCATTAAAAATTTAAAATGTACATGCTCACTCAGGACAGCATATTTTGAAATGCGATTCCGGATGAATCAGCGAAAAGCACTTATAATTGTTGATAGATTATACAAACAGATCCGCATAAATATTAATACAACTCATCAAACTACCAAGGTATGACATACAGAATCGCAGACTTTTATGCTTGATCATTTTACAATCTTCGCCTATCATTTGCATATAAATAAGATTGATTTGTTCAGAATTCAAACTTGCTGAATTTAAATTCCATCGAATTTAAAAACAAGAATATAAATCACCAGTGCCATTTCCTGGCCATTCCTCGCCTAATAGTTCTATAATTAGCTATTTGTGCGCCAATTAAGAGAAGGAAAAAGTTTATTCATTTCATACCACTATTAGTTCCGCCAGTTTTTAAAAGCGTCAAATTAGGCAACTGTTGTGTCATTCTTATTGGTTGGGGCTGTTGTGGGGCTGACTGTTGTTGTTGTTGATGGTGCTGTTGATGGCTTTGTGGTGGAGGCTGATGGCCAGCGGGTCTGATTAGTGTCATCACTCTTCTTTGCGGTGGGTGCTGACCACCAGTTCTCAGATCTTCAGCATCACTATAATAACCACTTCTGTGGATGTCTTGTTGTTGTAGTAGCCGGTGCTGAAGACTCTGCTGTTGTTGCTGCTGCTGCTGTTGGAGCTGTTGCTGCAACTGCTGGATCTGCTGAAGGTTTCGCGGCGCTGAATGCGGTCCTGTTTTTGACCATCGAATCGATTTAGAATTGTTTTCGACTTATTTTATGAATAAATTCAAAATAAAGGGAAAGAATGAAAAACAGACAATAATTAGGAGAAAGAAATCAGTTTTTTATTGTGAACTTAATTTGTTTTTAATGGCTTTTGATTAGAAATACATGATTTTCGCCAATCAATCAAAACATGAGATAGGTATGTCTGCCGTTCCCCCTATGATCACAACTAGTGTTTAGGGCTTAACTAACAACAGTCTTAATTAGATGGCAAACTGGCGAATGCCTGACCCATATCTCTATTCAGTGGTTTGTCTCTGAAAAAGGCTTTCGTGTATTGAAACAAAAAAATTAGACTTCTTTTGAATTATTGAAAAGAATGTGAAAAATCTGTCTTTAATTTTATGATGAATTATAATCATAGCCTTTAAAACATATAATAATAATAAACAGAAGAAAATTAATTAAAAACATTTCCATTGTGTGAATTATGAAGTCCTCAGAGCACTGGATAGTCATGTGTTTGAACCGAAAACAAATTCAATTGTCTAATGAATGGACTTTTAAGCGGAAAATGAGTTCAGTTTTCCATTGGATAAAAATTAGCGAAAACTTTAATAACTTTAATATGTATTCAAAAAAAAGGAATTTTTCACTGAAAAACAATTGTCTGAAAATCAATAGTGAATTCGTGTGCAGAATATTAATGACTTTTTTTCGTTTTTATCGCAATTTTTGCAAAAATATTCTCACTTTTCAGAAGTGAGAGTAAAATAATCTTTGAATTTGTTTTCCGTCAATAAAATAGTTTCAGTATTTTCACGATTTTCTAACCGATTATAAACTATTTCTGTTTATAACCTGACATTAAAACTGATCCGATATTATCTATTTATGGCTCAGATGGTGGACTAGACATTAGACTCCGGATGGCGCACATGTGCTAATGACATATTGGCAGTCATTATCCTTTGCAAAGGACAGCATATCGTCATTGGAGCGTTCATCAAATGAATCTATTGTTTTTTGCCTCTCCTTTCGCTCCACGTCTTCGTCTGATCCAAACATAAAATCAAATCAGACAATAATTTAAAGCCTAATCAGTGCTGAGTCCTGTACTCAATACTCAGCACCGGATTCGAGCGCTTCGAATATCAATTATTCTAATCAATCGATAGAATCAACGGCTGTACTCCTATTCTGTGCCCTCAAAACAACAGCATATTCTTCACAACCAATAAATCCAATAACAAACTGAAAGTCCATTTGTTATTATAGTTTATTACAGTGAAAGCAAAACAAACAAAAACGATATTAACACAAAATATCGGTTTTCATTGACATTAACTCAAACTAAATATTCTTTACATTCAATAAAAATAATCAAATTATTTGACATTTTCTCGACTGAAGTCTATTAGAGAGAAAACGATTGAAAAACACAGAAACCAATTAATGAGAGATAAAGTATAAAAAAGAGTAAATGCTTTTTATTCTGATCACACTATTGAGAGCGGACAGAATAAATTGGATGAATTGAACAAGAATAATAAAGTTGAGATACAGTGGGAAATTGATGTTTGGAGAGCCTATAGATTGCTAGATATCAATAAAAATAGACAGAAACCCATTATTCTGTTATTCTGTGCCCCAAAATAATGTTATGGTCAGTTGGAATCAGACAAGTATTATGGAAATTGGATGGTCTAGCTAGTTAATTAGCAAAATAAATCAGTCGATACGCTCCTATTTGTTGAATATTTAGGGCTTTCACTGTTGTTTGTCTGTGAGTGAGAACACCCGCCCCAGCGGTGACCCCTTTCTGTTTGACTGACAGGCGAACAATCGATTAAACACAGGACTCAGTGTTTAGGTTAAGGGATGAAAATAATTGAATTGTTTTTGGCAGAAGAGATGAAGTGTTTGCACACAGAATGAGTTTTACCTGAAGGCGGATCGATAGGAATAGGATTGGAAATGGTCAGTTGGCCGCCCAGTCGTCTAATCTCTGCCGCATCTATCGATCGGGAGCCGGGAAGTTGTGTGAGTTTCTGTTTACTTTGGCCGCCACTCGACTGTGACGATGACGACAACGATGAAGACGAGGGCTCGGCTTTAGACGACTTGCTCTTCTTGTCTTTGTCATCATGCTTGTTCTTGCTGGGCAGACTTGTGCTCCGGTGCACTTGAGTTAGCCTTTTAATACTGAACGGCATTCTTTGCTAATCTAATTATCAGAATTAATGGACAGAATAAACAAATTATAAATTAGTTCAATGACTTCAAAGAATATTCGGATAAATGTATGAAATGTTTAATGCATTTCAAAGACTGAGTCAAAGGATTCAAAACTCTATGAAAACATTTGATAAAAGCTCAGAGATGTGAATGAGATAACAGAGATGTGCAGGGGTTAAACAAAAATAAAATAGCATAGTCACTCTTGGAGTATGTCCAAGGTCTCTATGCATGTTATAGTGATCAAATGACTATCCTGCACATTCTCGAATGAAAATCGATTTTCCAATATTGTCGGACAATATTTACGACAACTAAATGCTTATAAATAGAGAGAGCACTCAATTTCATAAATCAAATCGGCATTAATTTTATTAATCTTGGAATTTAATATCAAATAATAATAATAATAATAACGTTTTGATTATTTATGTGACAGAAATTGTTTTCGACTCAAAAGAATCGTTGCATTCATTGCCTCAAAACATAACGAAAAATGAATTTTTGTATTTTTCAAAGTTTTTATTTTTAATAACAATTTGAATGCATTTTCGCTAATGATTTGGCATTTGTTTAGCGCACAGAATGAAAGAACCGAAAAAAATGTTTTCAAAAATCTGTTTTAATAATTGCGAAGTCATAGACTCCTCTCAACTAAAGCATAGAATATCTGTATATTTCTCAGCAAATATTGATTTTAAAAACAATTCTGTTCAGTATATTGAGGACAGAACTCAATCTTCATTCGGGGAATTGCCGTATGACTGGAAAATATTTGTCCTTCTTTTCATCAGCACAATGGGAACGTCTAAATCTTAACACTTTGAAATTCTGTGCCCTTTGGGCCTTAAACTTATTTGATGAAATCACGGGAAGTGTCGGCCTTTCATTGTATTGACCTTTTGTTCGGCTATTCTTTCAAGAAGTTTATCTTTTATTATATCGTAAGAGTTATAAGACTCAATATATGGTTATATTAGAGCTGATCCCATTCTGAGCTCTAAGAAAATTCTTATGAATTACCAGAATTATCCGAAACAATCTCTTAATAAAGAGATTTTCTTTCACAGCAATAAATTTGTGAATATCTTTGCTTTCAATCAAACGAAGCCTTCGGTAAAAATAAATTCTTGTTATGAAAACGAAAGGCTTTCCTCTAAAACTAATCCCAACTCAAACACAGGGAACGGAATAAAATGAAAAACTGTTTAATTACTGGTCTATCAGATCAGTGTTTGGTTGGGTTTGAAAAAAGCCAAACAAAAAAACAAAATCTTTAATCTAAAGACAGAGAAAAGCGATTTGAAAACAAAGACACAAAATAAACATTATTTTTAATGTAATTAGTTTTGCTTTAGTCAAATGTTTAGAACAATTCTTGCTTGCTAATTGTTAACTTGCAATTTGTTAAACCACTGACAAAAAGGGCTGTTGTGTTGAATCTGTCGTCAAAACTAATAATTTTCTCGAAATAAACGATTCAATTGTGATTCAAATAAATATCAATAATTTTCCTCCAATTCTATGCTTTGTATGTAAAGAGGGGTTCAGATGTCAATCCTAGATATATAATTATGCAATTACTTGGGGAAAAGGGGGTATCCCTCAGCGAATAACCAAACTATAAGACCAGACTATTAATAAGTCTGTATTTAATTAAAAGTTGTATTTGAAATGTCAGTCAAAATGAATTGGCATTCAATCGGAGCTTTTATTCAGTCGATGAAAATGAATGGCTTTTGAATTATCGCACATTTTCTCCGCAAATAAATATAAATAAATAAGTCTTACATTTGATTAGATTCTCATAACTCATACAATCGATAGCATTGAGTGTCAAAGAAAATGATTATTATTTTCAAAGTTTAATAAATCTCTGAATGTTTTGCAAAAATCTCATCAAATATTTACACAAATATTTTCTTTACTCGGATTCAGAGTTTTTGATCGCAAATCACTTTCACTATTAGTTTAGTGAATAACTCTCTTATTTTAAGTGTTTTTATTACAGATTTTATTGATTAACAAATCAATTATTCAGATGTTTATGATTAGAGCAGAGATAGGAATCACTAATCATTTATTTAGCACTTAATCCGTGGCCGCACAGAATCAAAACTACATAACAGTAAAACAAATGAAGAGAAATTCATTAAATAATAGGTGCAGAACAGGTCTGAGGCTAATTAGATTTGCCCCCTTGTACATCCACAACTGTTTGGCCCAGAGTCTAATCACAAGAATATTCTTATTAATGAATTATTAATGATATCATTAGACATCTGAACATAAATTATCGCAAATATAATGACTTTTTTGTCAATTATTATAAATCCGATAAAAGGGTTTCACTTAATGTCAATCACTTTCGGCACAAAAAGCCATCAAATAATTCAATACAAGAATTGATTTTAATCTAAATTTTGGCTCATTTTCTGATTCTCTAAATATTAAAACGAATTTTGAATTTTATATTACACTGAAGTGAATGAACTCTGGATGTCATCAATTTGTGGGTTTACCTCACAAACAGTCATAATATTTAGCAAATTAGAGATTTTCATCCAATAAACCGCATAAGAACTTCACTGATGATTATGTTTTCACAGATGAGATAAGTGGAGACACAAATTGAGATATAAATCACTGAAAATCTCAAAGAATTCTTTAATATATTTCAGGAATAATAACAAACAAAAAGCAAAAAACAATTTTTAGATTCGACCGAAAATTTTGCAGACATTTTACAGCAGCGAAGAGAACAGAATATTTTCACTCAGGCTTTCGGAACCGCTTTTTGCCCGTAAAGTACACTCACTCTCATCAGAAGGCAAGCCATTGAAGAGCACACCACTGGCTCCGAAAGTTGGTCGTTGCGATTGCGCCAAACAGACAAACCGATCGATAAGGAGAGGCAACGCATTTGGTGGCGGAACCCATTCCCCTCTCAGACACTAATTCACTGCGAATTTTTAATACTATTCCCAACTATTGTGCCCACAAATAGAGAGATTTGTATTAAAGTCATTCTTAAAAGTTTAAACTTAAGACTTCAATGTTGTCTTGACTTCAATTATATGCCAAAGTTTGAGCCTATTATGTGTGCACTGACTGCAAATCTAATATTCTGTGCGCTTATAATATATTCATAACTGACTATAATATTCAGTTCTTTATTAAAGTCTTTATTTGATTCAATAATACTTTAAATTTGAGCAAAAAATCTCTTTTTATTGATTTGAAAATCAGAGAGAATTCAATAAAAATGAGCTCACATTTAGAGTACAATCAAAAAGTGTAAGAAGTAATCAAAATAATATGCAAGACATGCAACTTTTGCGCACATAAATCACCAGAATAAATGCCAGCTAAGTCAGGAAATGCAGATGACCAAGGTGCTCAGTTTGCTTGCAATTAAGAAATACTTTCATCAAGAGACTTACTTTTACTAGCTTGGAGAGCCTGGTGATTTAAATAGATAGCAATCATTAAATTTTGGTTTAACAAAGGCCAGGCTTTCTCTACTTAATGGTAGTCATCTCAAAAATTACCTTGGTATTACCAAGATTGCAATTTAATATATTCCAGCTTTTAATGTATTCACATTATTTTGAGACTACCTTGTTCACTGAGTGCTCCAAAATGCACTTAAATTCATCGATACGTAAGATATCTAACAGAGTTTAAAACAATGGTTTTGATCTCATCTATCAAATT
>JAQIYB010000200.1:0-14269 GCA_034699325.1 Oribatida sp. Gr-Ori-00743 | reverse complement strand
GAGTCTCTCTGCCGCTTATTATACACTATTATACACATAAAGTGTATCACATTTAGTATAAACTCATAAATTAGTTGTGATTTTGTGGATTAATTTCGACGGAATCTCTGGTTTTGAGTGGATTTCGCCATAATTTTTGATGCGTTCGTCAAATATTGAATAATTACTGAAGTAATTCGTGTTTTCTTTCAAATATGTTTTATATTATAGTTTTTGCACAAATCAATCATTTTTGTTAAGTTTTAGCCGCTTTGCAGTGCATTATATAAAAACCTACTCCTCTTTGGGGCCAAACATTTGCTAATGAAAGACATTAATTTAATCAAAAAGTTTTTCGGCATTCAGTGAATGCTTTCATAAGTTTTTCAATACTTTGAATGAATAGAAAAAAAGTCTTCTCTTTTGACGGCTTTCTAAGAGAGAGTTTTAGCCAAAGAGGTGAAGGGAACGACAGTTCAGTTGATCAGAGACTGAATTAATGAAAAAATAAGACTAATTACAAGAGGTGTCAATCAAAGCATTAGTCGAAGTTTTAATTTGCATTTTTTGGTCCAAACCACTGGTTTTATGCCTTAAACCAAATCTAATTTGTTTATGACATACACTGCCATAACTTATCAGACATTTTTTCTCTGTTCCTCCTCTTTCTTAAGAGCTATTCCTTTTAATCAACACTTTTTCCGCTAATTTTTAAAATATAATTAATTATTTAATTTAATATTTTCTTCTTTTTATTCGTTCAGAGTTTCGGTTAGTTTTGGCTAAAGTTTTCCAATTTTGTGTGGAAGGGATGGCATACTATGACGATCCCAAATTCATTTTGTCTCACATAAGACACTCGTTCATCACTTGTGACGACACAGGAATGTGCGAAATGGTTATGTTGAATGAGTCCATTCAAAACCATTACGAGGAAGAAGAAGACCCAGAATTCATCAAAAGTATTGTTCAAACAATTGATTATTGTTTTGGCGTTTATTCGCTTTGTTTTGTTTGCAAACAGGTCTGGAGGTCGAGACTAAGTCAGAGCTGTTAGAGGCCGGACATTCATATGATATTCATATGTCCGATATGGATATGATTGGTGTCAGAAGGCGTTCAAACACAGCACAAAGACTCGAACGGCTCAAGAAGGAGAGGAAGAGTCAGTCAAAAGTCAAGACAATTCAGTGGAAGTCTAATCCATACGGACTGACCGGTTATTCTCAGCAATGTTTAAGAATTTGTTTTAAAATTGTTACTTTTGTGGACAGAATCTGAAATAAACGAATTATTCCCCAAAAAAGAAGTCAAACCCAAAGCGGAGTCGACACCATCTGTGATCAAACCAATGAAGTCAGCGCTTAGTTTGCAGTTAGAGAACTGTCCCGACATTCCTAACAATCCGTTCAACGAATACGCCCGCTTTGATGGCAGGGTTAGCGAAGGGGCGCCCACTAAACGAATCATAATATACTTGACAATGTTAGCTCCCGACCAAAAACAAGTGCCCATGGAAGTGGTCACTCAATGCAATGCCAGAGTCGATGACCTGATTGGTCTGATTTGTTGGCAGTGCACTAATGAGGGGAAGGAGCCCCGACTTAAGCCCAGTGTTAGTCACTATTGTCTCAGAATCGCTGAAGAGAACGGAGAAGTAGATCCAGACTTTCCGAGTCTTAATTCCAAAGAACTTGTGGCCAAATTTGGGTTTCCAGTGCTGGCACTCGTCGAGAAGGACGAACTCGAGAGCAATATTCTAATTACAATGTCTGACATATTCTTCATATTCGCAAATCGATAACTAATTTACTTCTCATTAATAGTTATATCGAAGAAGTCTTCTCTAAAATTCAAGTCAATAGTCTTCAGATCTCATTACAGGAATTACTGGAACTAACGATGAAGAAGAGGAGACCATCGCTCACTAAAGGCATGCATTCACTCAAAAGTCATCAATCAATTGATTTGTTCTTTTCTTTAGGAGTTAGTTATAAATTGGAGAAACGCTCAGAACCGGGAATTCCATTAGATTTGAAAAAAAGTTTGGCCGAATGTAATACATTAGAGTTTGTGTTGGTTCCGGACCAGCCAATAGGTACGCTCCCAGTAGAAACAGTTACAGTCTCTCCTAAAAAGGCCAGACGTAAAGCCAATAGATTTCTAATTTGTTTCAATAGTTTAACGATTTGTTAAATTTATTTATTAATTATTATTTATTTGTTAATTATTTGTTAAATTTGATTAATATATGGAAAATATCAATAAAGTTGTCCTTTCAGTGGACAGCTTTAATAGTCGAACGACCAGTAAATTCGAGTTAGACATGTTTGCAATGGAGGCGCCCCTCTATCGCTCTTATAATGTCACCGCAATTAACAAATTTGGCCGGACGGCAGACGTAGAGATGGGGATCAGTGGCGACAAAATCGAAATCACGCCAATGCCTCACAAAGGCCTCTTCCCGTGGCAGCCAAAGGCCTCCACTGTCAACGATGAGGACGTGGTCTTATGTGAGCTGTTGTCCCATAAACTGAGTCAGTCCTCTCATTATTCAAAATTAGCCAATTTAGCGGTTATTTGATGTCTGTCCTCCATTTCAGATACGGGCAAATCCACGTTCAAAGTTGTCTATTGGAACGGATCTGAGTATAAGAACTGGACGTTCGAAGCGGACACCGAAGTGACGAATGAGATCTTACGTAAACTCGAATTAGTAATGAAAATGAAAACCAGTGATATTCGGAACCAATACTTCTCTCTTAAAGAGCAGAAGAGTCTTAAGAAATAGTTTTACTGATATTTATTTGATTTCATTTATCATTTTATATATTCTTTTAATATCTTTAAAATCGTTTTATTGTTTTTAAAACTAATTTGAATTTAATTCCCGTTTTATTCAATCGATTATAAAGTTTTTATTTATTCAGAAATCAATTTATTTGTAAATAAAGAGATTTTTAAGTAATTTTTGAATTCAATTAATTATTATTTCATTAAATGGTGGTTTGACTGAGCAAGCAAAGTATTATTAGATAGAGTTAGATGGTAATTAAGCTTGGTCAAAGCTCATTTGTGATTTCGTATTGAATTTTGATCAAGATCGATCAAAGTCTGGTACAATAACTCGCATACATGTAGTGATCGGACTTTAAAATGGATCCGAAATACAGTGAATACTCTTTTAATTACTCGATTAATGAGATGCAAATCATTTGATGGATTGGATTAGTTGAACCTGCTCATAATTGAGAGAATGTAACTCATTCTTTGAAACAAGAGTTTTGGTCCTCGATTAGAAAAGGGGAGGATTTCTCTGACATACTTTATCGGATAGAGTCTAGATAATCCGATCAATAATTGAGTGGTAAGCCCTCACTTCAGAGAACAGCACCGCTTCGACAAATGAAAATTAGGTTTTGGCCAAAATTGAACTCTTAGTCATACTTTAAATGTCTTTCAATTGGATCAACCATTGATTCAGTTATTATTGTTTGAAAATATGTCTTAATTTGTATGAATTGGCGGTTAATAGACTCGAACCGCACTTTTCTTTACTAATTACTAATTAAAGGTTAATATTTATGAGACGATAGCGTAAAACTAGGCTTAGCTTGATTCAAATTTATAAACCCAATTAAATTTTGGGTTTTAGCAATATTCAATAATCTTACCTTGTTGATTCAGAGATGTAATGTCATTCAGAAGTGGTGCTCGATATAAAATTCATCCAGAACAAAATTTAAATCTCGAAACATGTCTTCAAAGTTTTAATTATTACTTTTTGGTCACAGTTTTGTCAGTTCCTTCATTTAACCATGCCACAATCATAACAAAAATTCATGCAAAGTAACAAGTGGCAATTGTAATACATATCTAATCTTTACTCATTGAGTGATAGATTATTTACACTGATATTCAACTAAAAGATACAAGGTGAAAGTGTGTTCAATAAAAACATGTGATTTTTAAACACAAAATCAAAACAAATATTTTGTAATTAGTTTTTAAAACAATTCTAAAACTGTTATAAAATTTTGTTAATTAATTCAAAACTGAAGAGTGCAAAAGAAATGTCCAGTTGTATGGGTTAGGTTAGGTTAGCTTGGGTTGGAACACCCACTTCACTCTTTAAATCTAATTTAAGTCAATTCTCATTTATATAACCCATACAACCCTTTAATTTTTGTGTTTCATATCAGAGTTTTAATTAGAAGTCATTTTGCATTTAATCTCAATTTAAGTATTATTTTATAGTTAATTGCCATTAGACTGCCGTCGGTTAGGTTAGGTTATGTTACAGCGCTGCAGATACTAAAGAGTCATGCCGCTCCGACCGTCTTTTCGTAGTTACTTTCTTAGTACTTTCATTACTCTCTCACTGGGAGTGCACTACTTTCCCCTTCACCCACACATAAAACTTAGATTCTCCCAAAAATTAATAAATAGGTTTAATGAGAAATAATTTAAAAATTACAGTTTGTGTGGGAAAGCCTACTATAGTTCAAAAGAGGATGAAATTATTTGTTACAGTTTGTAAATATTAAATCAATGTCTGCGCTGTAAGGGGTATACCATTTGAGATATTTGTTATAATATCTTAATCTAAAATCTTTTTAAGCAGCAAGGTATAATTTCTGTTAATCTTACTTAAAATTTGTTTGCAACGATTATTAGAGTGTTTTTATCTGGGTATTAGATAATCAATAATGAAGCAAGATAAGAAAGGGTAGTTTTGTATACCATTTGATTGTAACACTATTTTGAGTTTATTTAATAATTTACTACAAAATCAATGAAAATATTAACCATATATTATAAACCAGGTATCAAACAATTGAATAGATTAGGCCATACCATAATCGGCACAACTTATAGATCATTCTTAAGCAGTCAGTGCTGTACGAAAGGGTTTCAAAGACTTTGGGGGGTCTGTCCATCAATTTCTTATTATATTACATTATATTCTATTATTTGTTTTTAAATATTATTATACATTTTGTATATTTTGTATGTGTGTAGAGTCACACCCACAACACCTAGCTCACTTTATATCTGCATCGAAATTAGCTCTTGGATACGGTTACTAAAAAGGCTAAATCCCTGGTTAACCCCAATTACATAAGATTATTGTTTTGATGAATATTCAACGAATGCTCAATGAATTCAATATTCAGTGGAATTGGTTTCGTGTGAATCGATGGCAACACTTCTGAGTCTGTATTGGAGTCAAAGTCTGAGTGAAGTGTTGGAGAAGAAGAGTAAACAAAGCGATGCTCTCTTCGTATGTAACAAAACCATTGAGAATAATGTAAATATAGAATATCAGCGCATATTATGTTTGTATTTTATTGCACTGGCAATACGGCACAGGCATCAGAGAACTGGTGCTGGTGTTGGTTGTCGTTAAGGTTCAGTCTCTGTGCTAACGATTTTGATGGGAAAATATGCTTAACTTTTAGCATAGGTTTTATGATATAGTTTTGATGAGCGGGTAATCTATTATCGATTCCCGAAATGTGTTACGAAAATACGTATAATGATAGGAAAGGAGTGCTGTTTTATATACCTAACAGAGCGAAATTGGCTGCACAGAGGGCTGTAATAGTGCTGAAGCAATGGAGTGATGCCTTTGAAATAGTTCTTTGCCGACTCCCTGCTGTCGTTCCAATGATTTTCCATCAAAAGACATAATCATCTCTTTTATGTCATACTAGAGGAACAGTACCTAATGTAGAGTAATGTGCGCTCATTGACACAACTTATGAGTAGTGCAGTGAAGGCCATCAAAGATACCCATAGTTTTGGTACCGAAAAAATTATATGTTCTGACAGTAAAGGGATTCCCAACGATTTACGGCTTAATATGTGTCTGAAATAAGACAAAAACATATCTCTAATGCCTTATTGAAGATTAACCTTTGGTTTCATCCAAGAGTTGATTGCTTTGCAATTTGGACTTCGGTTCAAAAGTCAAACCAAACACTCAAACAATAATAGATTTTTAATTTCAATAGTTTTGGGTATCTATTGATTCGAGTAAATCATTATTTGAATATATTTTTCATATTTCAATTGAATTTTCCTAATCTCCGTTCAAACGCTTCGAATAATAAATGCAATTCTCGTGAATACCCGGTGAACACAATTTGCTGGAAGACTAGTCAGACCAAAGCTGACCCTAAAACTGAATCGCACAGACATTATGCTCAGTGTTTCACTTCATTTATTTCTAAACAGAGAAAGCTGTTGCCCGACATCACAGTCTAAACATTGAGCTAATACTCTACCTGAGCTCAACCAATGACGATATGTGAAGCTGTGTTCAATGTCGGGAGAGAGAGAGAGAGAGAGAGAGAGAGAGAGAGAGAGAGAGAGAGAGAGAGACTAAGCGTATAGTGAGATATAACGATGCAAACGATGCAACACATGTAGGGAACAGAGAACTGCATATTTCTTTCTTTGTGAGCGACTCTCGTCGAGGCTTTTTAACAGCAAAAATCTCACGACTTATGTTATATTAATGTTTGTCCTACTCTTTGACAAAACCCATGATTTTATTCTGACTCAAATCCAAAGAGAGAAATAGATTCATAAAATTGAAATCAGAGGACTTATCATTGATTGTAGGCATCGATCTTTCGTATGGTTTTCCTTTTGTTACATCATTTTGTCAGATAGTTTTGAGCACAAGAGTTAGGAACAGAATCAAAACCAGAATTATGGTGTTTTAAGTAAACAATGGTATAAATTAGTGTTGACTTCAATGCAAATATCGTATAACCTAATAGTGAGTTATTTTACGACTGTATGAGCGCTGATCTAACGGTTTGAATGCAAAGTGTGACGAATTTGTTGGAAAACAGGTGTGTTTTGTGGTTTATCTCGATATTCAGTTTATATCAAAGTCATAAAACCTATGCTTTCAAGGCTTTAATCACTGTTTATGTGATGCAAACCTAGAGTTCATTGTTTCCATCTCTGACTTCAATGAAATTCGTTTGCTTTGATTCCTCCAAATGTCTCAAAGCAATAATCTTCAACTAATGACCATGCACGTTTCTCCTATTAACTCGTTAAACAGAATGAAATGTCCAAACTTTTCATAGCATTTGATTCATTGGTTAAATATATTTTAAACATTAAAAAAAGGAAATACTCTTTTGAATAAATAATCGGAGAGAATTTGTTTTGTTGACGACAATAGCCTTTCATCGGTAATAAATTATATGTGATTACATCGGAACAGATGCCAACCCTTTTTTGACATTTAAGAGATAGATCGTCGTTCATAAGGCGCAGACAGATAAAAATACCAGTGCTTCCAATGGAACGAAAGCCAATCGACATTCCAGCGAAAAAATTCATCGGCGCAAGAGCTCTCTTCTCCCTCCCTATCCTCTCTTTATTTTAATCTTCAAACTAATCAATAAATGTTTGTCATTCACTACAAGATTATACCATAAGAACAGAATCGGAATTATTTTTAATAAATTATTTTTATTTTTTTCTCCAAAAAGACATTTCAAAAAACGGGTCAAAAAATTCATTTCCGTAACGAATGACAAGTTTTGTAAGAAATAACTGAAATAAGAGAAACTCAAATCATATTTGTAATAAACGGAATGTTTTTTGTTATTCTCCAAAAGCAAGTATTTATGCAATCAATACATTTCCCCACTGTTTCCCAAACTCATATAACATTTCAATTAAAACTTTAAGGGATCTCCATATCAGTAGTTCCCTTACGAACTAAAATCATTGGAAAATATTCACAGTTTTGGTGAATTCGGAATAACATATAGTTTTATAAATTTATTAATCAATAATAGGACTGATTTGTTGTGGCTTTGGACTGGATTTGTGTTAATGACTGTTAGTTGGGTGCACCCAAACATTCACATTCACCAGAATTGAAATAAGAGGATTGCATTGAATACAGTTTGTCGATTGGTGTCATCGATGTCGGGCCGAATAGCGAGGTATGGCTCACATCCGAGTGATGCATTGGAGTCGGTGTCTGGTCGCCGGACACACCAGAACTGGCAGCGCTCTGGTTTATTAGGACATCTTCGAGGCCACCTAAACTGGTCTCGCTATCCATTGCCAGTTCACTCTTAGCGTAACCGTCGTCTTGAGGCGAATAATATGAACCTATAATCGATGCAAACAATTGTGACCTCAAATGTCATTTGTTTGTCATTTTCCGATCGCTTACCGTCGGGACTGTGACTCATATAATGGAGCGGCGGAAGAGAAAATTGGGGCGAATCCGTCGAAGAGTCTAATTGGAGAGGAATTGATTAAAATGTTAAAACACAGAATCAATTGAGATGTCCTTACCTTTGGATTTATCACTGGATTGACTTTGAATGCCATTGGATTCACTGCCCGCCTGTGAGGCCTGCATTTGCTGCTGTTTTCGTTGGATTTTCTTCAACTTTCCAATTAAGTAGAAATTATGTTCAATAAAAGCGAAGGACAGCCATGAAATGGATACTCACTTTTGCCCTTTGATTTTGAAACCAGACCTGAACTATTCTAACACTAAGTCCCGTTTCTTTGGCTAACGTCTCCCTGACCTTCAAATAATTATATACCAATTAGTCGGAGTGGGTTTGGATAGAATTTCATACCTTTCGACACGGCTTTTGGCTGATCTCAAAGGAGGCTTTGAAGGCCCGCCTCTGAGCTGTGGTTAGTATAGTTCGAGGCCTTTTCGGACCTCTTCGACCATCTTGTCGCGGAGGAGTTCCGTTGATAGGAGACATACTCTGGCCATTGCTTGAAGGGATTGGACTGTCTGTAGGTCTTCCGTTAGCCATTTGTATGAGAGCCATCTCCTTCTCAAAGTCAGGCCTACAGAAGAGTCGACCCGCTCTGATGACAAACTGGTCGCCCTTCTGCAGCTGCCGACCACAGCCGACGCATACAAAGCAATTGATATGATAGACGTGATCGAGTGCCCTCATTACCAGTTCTGTTGGTGCTATCGGCTCGAGACAACCCGTGCACTTCGCGGCGTATAATCTTAAACAAAATAAGACTATTCAGTACTTATTGGCATTTCTATAGATGAATAGTATTTATCTATAACTGAGTGTATAGTCTATAGTCATCTATAAATAGATTAGTTGTCAATGATTTGTCGATTCAGTGAATTATATTTTAAATAGAAAATAATTTTAGTAAACAATCGATTCTCACAATTAATTCAATTAATCGGTGAATAAACTCTCGACTCAATTGAATTACAGTTATATTTGTTGTTAATTATGTTTTTATTAAACGTTTATTAGATTTTAGAGGTTTTCACTAATTATTGAAATAAATAATAAAATTTATTTCAATTAAAAAATGATTTATTCGATGCTATCTTCACATCGAATGAATATCTATATTAAACTGACGGCTCTTTTTGCGCTTTTCTTTTAATTAGGTTTCAATAAATGTGTTTTAATCAAAGAGTGTCACCACATCTGATCCTCTTCTTCACTAATAGTTCAATTAGGACAACAAAGTTTAAATTAATGGCAGCTTATGTGTAGTATTCCCTTGGTCACATTTCAAAAATAATTTTATATATAGAGATACTATTGTTTGGGTATCAAGAAAATTGTCTAGCTCTTATCCAGACCTAGAGCAAGAGTTTTGGAAAGGTGGTCACCCCATCGACCGTATGGTTTGTTAATTAATTGTCAATAACTATCTGTAATTTGATTCCAGGTTCAATGGTTACTCAAATTGACTTTAATTAATGTTTTTTCCATCTTTGATATGAAGATAATAAGCTATAAATCAAAGGGAGAGCTCGTAATGAGAACATCACTCGAATTGAAATCAAATACCAGTTTTTAAAATTCATAGCTAAGAAACGGAGGTTTTCATAGAGGAAATCACATGTTCTGTAACTAAAGTCTTTCGAAATACAGAATATGTAGTGTTTGTCGAAACACGCTTTTCGCCAATACTTTCAAATGTTAGGCTTAGAAATTGTCAATTCATATATCAATTAATTAAAATGATTCCAATGGAATGACCAAGGCTAACCTACTGAAAACACTCTTGATAAATAGTCTTCAAATAATTGAACAAGGCACAGAATCATAATCTATTATACATGTATTAAAAATCCAGAATTAATGACATATAATTAGAGTTTTGCTTATTATAAAAAGTACCTATCTAATCTAATAATTACCATTTACAATTTTTAGAAAATCAAATAACCATTAATCAAAGATTATGTAACCTTGTTAGTATTTTTGTAACCTGGAACTTTTAGGTTATCCCGCGATAGTAAACATATCAATTGATTTAAAGTTTAGGCATTATTTGAAATTAAGAATAAATGATTGAGTTTGTGCTGAGCGGCAGTGGATGTGCTTTGCGTTAAACTCTATTGAAATCAATTCGTGGATTAAATGCGACGACAGAGCATAGCCTGTGTTTGGGAGGACTACTGCTGACTACATGTTTGAGTCCAAACTGACGCTTATATTTGTATATTTGATGATCGTATGGATGCTGTCGTTGCTCTGCCATACATAATATGACTGCAGTTGTGTTGAGTGCCTTCCACTGCCTCTCATATATTGGTATATATTTATACTCTATATATGAGAGTCAAACAAAGCAAAGCGCAAAACTGGGATAACAAAAGAAGGAATAGCAAAAAGAGAGGAATAGTTGGAATTCTTGTGATGCACTGTCTCTATGCTGCACAGCCTTCTGGCTTTGCACAGGCAGTAGCACTGTAGGAGGGCATAGATATTGTGTGTATGAGATCACAAAATCCAATATCGCGAGTATAGCATAGCGTAGACGACAACCAAATATATAGTGAATAAGATATTGCCTTTTCTGCTCGCCTGGAGTTTGCAGTCGGTCTGAAAGGAATAGTTCAGGACTTGCACACGACTCGCCAGAACTGCATCAACACGTACTGCACACTAAGAGTCTCACAACTCTTGGCGTTTGAATGCACTGACGGCTAAACATTTGATCCCTATTTGAAAAGAAATTCTATTTAGAGCCCATAGAGTCAGGTTGTCATCAATTTCAATTAACCACTGCCTTCATCAACACCACTATCATATGCTGTGCAAACACTGTCTGGTGCCTACATTATAGGATCAGTTATATTCTCAATAAGAGAACATTAAAATACAGTATTTTGAATAAAATTCTTCATTTCTAATCAACCGCTGATTTATCACATTTTCCCATTCAGTGCTCTTCAGATACATTTCTATCTAAAACTCTTTAAAAGAAAGACATTTTAATTATCAAAATCGGTATAAATTTGTCCATGTTCATATCAAATCAAAATATAGAAATTGATTTTAATATTCACTTAATTAACTTTGAAATTATTTGAACCCTTAAACCATTTCTCCATCAAATCTCTCTTTAGTTTTTAATATCTCTCTCTGTTTGAAGAGTTTGTTTGACTGTAAGTCGAGTTCTCACAGTTTATAAATTGAAAAGTATTTATTCAATCAGTTCTCTCTCTCTCTCTCTCTCTCTCTCTCTCTCTCTCTCTCTCTCTCTCTCTCTCTCTGTTTTAAATAAAACATTTGACCAAAGTTTTCAATAATAGCGATCCTTCGGGACTTCTTCTAACTGTTGTCGGCGTATAAATAGACAGTAGAGAAGACACGTGCGTAAGGAAGAGCTCAGCCCTACTTCTGCTTCAGTGACACCAATTCAGTGCAATTCACTTGAATTCACTTTTTATATTAGATATAAGGACTGTAGTTTGGAAATCCCACTAATCGCCCAAAAGAGACCTGTAATATCCTGAGGGCGTCAACTGATGGATGAGTTTTGCCTTTGCTCTATACATCACTGATTCACGAGCAAGTGTTATGCTGTGCTCTTCTAAGTCTTTTAGTATATGACTGGTCTAAAGCTTTATTCCATTTGAGTCGTGAAAGCGCTACTTTTGCTAAGACACCGGATGTTTGTCAATATCCCTGCATTGCCCTCAGGAACAGCTCATTTCATGTTTTATGATAATCTCTTCTCACATATAATTTCTGATTATAACCGCTATAATACCCGTGTCTTTCATTTGTATCTTCTGATGGATACTATCATTAAGCGACGATTTGCATCACATTTGCCATTCATTTAAATAGCATTATAAACATATTATTCACAGTCAATGAAAAGAAAACAACGGGATGCTCCTAGATCATATTTTAGTAAGCCTTAAATGAATTTATTATAAAAGTAGATCCAACAAGAACAATACTAAAATGTCCTGGATTAATCCAATATCATTTTATCTAATAAATTGATAGAAGAAATTAATTTATATTTTAAAATTGTCTCAAACATTGTTAAAGAAATGTACTTGATAGATTATTTAACATGGAAAACAGTTTGGCAGTAATAGTTAATGCAAGATGAATTGTTAAATGGCGTGCTTTGCAGGAAAGTAGTTTTTACGGTGAATAACAAATGATGCAAAACTAAACATTGAATTTATGGCGAAAAGAAAAATTAAAACTCAGTGTAAACTTCAGATGACTTGGTTTACAGCAAATGTGTGACTAAATATGTGTAATATATTTGCAATAATGTAACGATTGGGTGACGCATAGCATCTAATATAAAGGTTTAGATGAGAGCCAGAGTTGGACTCTTTAAGTGTAAATTTGTTTATCTTTGGTTCCCAAAAATGGTTCGTATCTTATATTGACATTTGTGCTCAAAAGCAAACACATAGAAAGTCGAAACGCATGTGCTCTCAGGGCTCAATCCATAAGCCATACGACACACAACTACTGGAGAATTATATCGAATGTGTGGGAGAACTGATCAGAATATGCTGTTTATCAAAAACAACACAATTTTATGATATATTAGGAGAGCACCAAAATAAAGGCAAACTTTTCTCCAGTTTTGATAAGAATATGCATACAATCGGAAAGAGTGGCCAACAATTTGTTGCTCAGCCTTTGGGCGATCAATCACTTGACATCAACGAAAGGATGGATAGCATAGCCTGTGCTAGTGATCCGTCACTGAGATCTTAGCCTTTAGAAAGTTATGCTCCTTTTCACAAATGATGGCCTGAATGAGAGCACTTCAGAAGCCATATATTCCTAGCGCTGAGCTCTTTTTGAGTAGCATTTCTGGTGATGTCTCAATGTTTTCTTCGACAACAAACACGACACCAAACGATGACTTAATCTCTGCGACACTCCAACGCCTTATTCGCATTTGAGAGGACCCTCTGTTTTGTTCGCTCAAAACTTTAAACAAACAAAACGGTTGACGTTATTTGGATCTCGAGTATAAAAAAGCCTATAAATAGTGAGCATAACTGCCATAAGTCCATAACTCCTCTCGAAATGCTTTATCTTCGATATAACAAATCCTCTTCGCCACCACTTATCCACTAAAGTATCAATGAATTGCTTTCACTCTCTTTCCCTCTTCAGTCTCTCAATCAATAATTTACTTTTTATTTACAATTTTCACTTATATTTTCATTAATAATCAAAATAAAGACTAAATTATATAATTATTGTCAAACAATGTTTGTTTAAAACATCCCTTAAAACTATGAACCAAATTAGGAAAGGTGTGGATAATTCTGTTTGTATGACCAAGGAAGGTTTCCAAAATGTCAAAGTTAAATTTTAAAATTAGTTTAATGAGAAATTAATTGAACAATAAATGGCTTATTATGTAATTTGAAGTCATTTTTATCGATTAAAGACTAAGTGATTGATTGCCAGCAAATGCTTTCCTAATAACGATTTGATGACTTTATTTGAGTAACTGATCCGTAATCAAACAGTCAGTAGATTCTTATCAAATTTTTATCCGAGCTCTGGCCACAAATATAGAGGACAGACACCGCACAGAAGTGTCAAAAAAGTATCGGTGGCTGATGTGGTTGTGATAGCAATCAGGTCTCCAATTATTTTATCGCTAAGTTTTGGACGACATTTCATTTTTAATGCTTTGACTTTACACTAGTTTTTTATGGCTGAGCGCCGACTGTAAGGCATGTTCTTTAAGGTATGTCACGAATTAGCGTTTATTTGTGTCGAAGCGAAACTAAAATCTTTTTTAATACTTGGAAAGGAGGCGAACGGCGGTTCTAATATGTTTGGACGCACACGTGCGGCCTCCGCCACACGTGCTGTTCACTGCCCTATCCCTCTCACTACATGCAAGCAGTGGAGCGACCGATGTATGGATGGATTGTCGATCCATCAGAGACTCAGATCAGTAGCTATTCTAATGCAAATACATATATCACTAGTGA
>JAQIYB010000199.1:0-14278 GCA_034699325.1 Oribatida sp. Gr-Ori-00743 | reverse complement strand
ATAAAAATACTTTAAATTACTTTTTTGTTGATATTATTATTTGTTTTGAAATCTTTAAAAAAAATTCATTAAAATTTGAATGACTTTTAAATTAATATCCAATCAAAACATAGACATTACGTGTGATAAACCGTTCGAAGTTTTGGTCTTTTTTAATAGATATAGTCTTAAGAATGAGATTATTTTCAATATAAAAAAGTCTAAAATGTTTGTGACGTAAAATCAGATGTTTTGAAAAACACCAGAAAATTCCAAATACGAGACAATAATTGAATTGATTTTCAAATGTAAATAAATTTTAGTAACGAATCGATTATATCGACGAAGAATCCAATCCATGGTTTATATAAATTCTCGTGAGTTTTACCTTAAGATAAATGAAATATTGAACTGAATTTAATTGATTGGTAAACAGGAGGTGAAGTAGTGGACAGGAAGTCCTTGAGTTGGTCGACGCCTTTTGATCTGATCCTCGGAGTAATCAATTTTATATATGTATTGTAAGCACTCATCAAATGATATAATTATATAATTTAATCAAAACTTCCCATTAGTTTACAAACTCTACTTCCGATCGGTTCGTCTAACAGCAGATCCACGCGAAACGACCGATGGGGTGGTGGAGGAGGAGGTGGTGGTGGCGGCGGTAGACCGGGTGGTAGAGGTTACCCCAGAGGTGGTGCTAACATTAGAACCTTAGGTTCATGTGGTGGACCCAACGCCCCTCCCGCTGGTGGGTGAGGTTAAAGACTGAGTCATTGGTGAGTCTCAAACATAATATTCTAATTCGGGTTTTGATTGAATTTCTTTGATTTCAGATAAAAAATGACTCATTTTTACTGAGAGAAGGGATTGTCTCTAAAATGACGCCTATTTTTAAAAAGTCTTAAGACTAGAGAATTGGCCGAAGAAGTGACGAACTCTTCTCTATTTTATTTATATAGAAATCAATAAAAAGTTTTTATTGAAAAAGTGTTTAATTATTTTTGTGTCGAAAACAAAAATTAAATGAAAGCAAAAAATTATTTATTCTTTAAGTCTTAAACATTACAATATATTCCAGTTTTTTCATTGAGTATAAGTGAAAACTGGAATTTCAAATAACAATTAAAAATTTGTAGAAACAAAATACCAGACATTCATTACTAAACGTCAGTTTCCAAGTCTTTCCATTCTATTGTTTGTTGCGTTTGTCATTCAAATCAACAGATATTAAGAGGAAGTCATCCACGAAATCCCAACCAATGGTTGATTCTATTATTAAAAGTTGAGAGCCATCCTATCCTCGATTCTTCTCTTGGTTCAAGGCTGGGATCATCCTCTGCCTGTTGTTCCTCTTCATTAATCCTGAAGAATGAAGTGATAGAACTTCTACAGAGCGGACATTTATCGACGCGAGCGAAGCACTGTTGGCAAAGACAGGCGTGTCTACAGGGAAGGATCGTATGCGATATCAAACTCGTCTGACATATCACACACATCGGACTGTTCTGCGGCTCATTATCGCTCTCAGGAGTGAAGATTTGATGCAAATTAAACATATTTCCCGATCTTTGCTTCAGATATTGAGTTATTAGTGAAGAAGTCATCGAACAAATCGAGTCTTTCAAATGTATTATTGAAATGAGACAAACCTTTCAGACTATAAGTTAGCAAATTATTCAATAAATTACTGAGAACTGACCACATCGTTGTCGTTGAGTTCGATGCCGTCGTCGTCATCGTTACGGACCTAAAAATAAATGAAAGTCAAAAATATGAATAATTAGTAAAAATACTGACAATTATGACAACCAATGGATAACGAGATCGAGGGTTATATCCGAGACTCTCTCCGGTATGGAATTCATTGACCGGTTTTACCCAATGAGTGATATTCTCATTTGTTTCGTAATATCTTTCAATTAAAAGATTAGAAAATTGTCAATAAATTCATTAAATATTTGCATACAATTCGGGTTCACTTTTGAAGAGATACTGGTTTTCGAGGAACTTATGATCGAGTAATGAGTGTCTCATTGGCTGCCAATCAGTGTCTAAACTATAGTGGAATTCTTCAATATTGACGGCCCAAAAGCTGAATACCCAGAAAGAGTTGTCGCACTTAATGGTGAGTTTGAGGCCATTTCGATAGTTATTGCAATGAAGAGATTCGTCGTTTATCTTAAACATAAATGGATTTCGAAGTCTAACCATCGACTGTGCGCTCATCTGTTCCCTTTCCAACCGAACTGTTGAACTCTCACTCATTATATCCACTTTTCTAATACAGAATCAGATCAAATCAATTGAATAAATAAAATCAATCCAAAGAGTGTCCAAACCTGAGGATAATAACGACAACTGAAATAAAAAGGATAAACAATAAAAATATAAAAAATTCATTGGTTTTGATGAGTGAATAAAATGGTAATAAATTGAATAAAACCATCGCTTTTTGGGTTTAAAGTAAGACAACGAATAGAAAACCGTTTTGTCATTAAATACCTGAAAATCTTTGCTTTAAAACAGAAAATATCAATAAAATAATGATTTGTCTGACAATCAAAACAAATTGAAGACAACAAAAACGGTTGTCATAGAAATCTTATTTATTCGTCGATTCAATATTCCAAAAGTTGCTTGCTCAATGTATTCAATACTAGTACAATATCTTTAATCTTTTAATTATAGAAAAATAAGGAATATATAAAAATTTCTATATAATTACATAAAGGAATTTGCGTTAAGGCAAAAATATTCATAAGATTTGTGATAGATCAATTTTGATATACATTTTTGATAAATAGTAATGGTATTTATGAACTGTTTATTTCATTATTTACATTGATGTAATAATATAAGATGATTCACCCGACTCTATTCACTCTATTGTTTAATTCAAAAGCATTGCTCACTATTACGAAATTTAGACCAATTATTGGTTTGTGGTCAACCCATTGATATCACAGTAATCGAGCAAACAATGAGTTCAAAGGGCAAACAAAAAAAGAGTAATAATTTTGAACTCATTTCCGATTAAATGAAAATTATTTGCTTTTAGGAAAATTTGGATCCGAAGACAAAAAGTGTTTGTTCTGTGCGAACACAGACCGCGATGTCCTCAAATATGGCCGAACCTACAAATATAATGACATTTATGTTCATTACTATTGTTTGGTATTGTTTTCAGTTTGGTTTACAAATCACATCAAATGATTATTAATTTATTCAATTATTAGTTATTTTCGTCGGGTTTGGCACAGAAGGGCGCCGACAATGAGGGCATTTCTGGTTTCCTCGAAGAAGATATACGCAAAGAATTCAGAAGAGGTGAAAAACTGAGATGTTCTTACTGTAAGGCTATCGGCGCCACAATTGGATGTTCTGTTAAGACTGTAAGACATTGAAAATGTAAAGACATTGTATTGAATCGATTGAATCGATTGTCTTTCAGTGCAAAATGTCGTTTCATATGCCGTGTGGTCTAAAAAACAATGCATTGAATCAATTCTTCGGAAACTTTGAGTAAATTTAGTTTAAATTCCAAATATATTTGAAACCATTAAACGGATTGTCTTTCAGTTCGTTTTGTGTGAAACACAGACCGCGACAGACATTGGATACCAACCATGAAATTAATGAAATGTGTCCGACTTGTTATTCCTCAGTTAAGTTTGATGGGGGGAATGAAGTTTTGGCCACTCCCTGTTGTAACAAAGTATGTCACCGAACATGTCTTCAGAAGCAGGCTCTGAGTGCCGGCTATTTCTTTAAGTGTCCGCTTTGTAATAATGGACAGAAGTTTATAGAAGCTATGAATAAATATGGTGTCTATGTTCCAAAAGAAGACGCCTCCTGGGAGAGGGAGTCCAATGCATTTGGTGAACTTTACCAGAGGTACTCCCGCTGTGATCAAGAAAACTGTCTGTGCCCTGAAGGCCGTCAATATAAGAACCAAAGCAATTGGCAGCTATTGATTTGTAACACCTGTGGCTCTAATGGGACACATTGGACATGTGTCGGGCGATCCGATTGGGTCGAAGCCTGGGTGTGTAATGATTGCCAAGTCATAGAGGGAAGGGTTAATGGTCGCTCTAATGGTCAAAATGAAGTCTATTCGGACGATGACTCCGAGAGTGATATCGAAATCATTTCAACGGTTATCAGTGATTCTGTTTCTAGAAATGAGAACAAAATTAAGACTTCAACCATAAAACTGTCCAATGATTCGAACCAAATGTTCGAAATTAATGTTTCGGAGGAAATTCCAGAGAAAAGAGTCAAACGACTTAAGAAACCAGAAATGAAAGACGTGTCCATTCAGTGCTCTTTAGTTGACGTCAAAGATTTGGTCGATAGCCAACCAATCGATGATTTGGATCCCCACGTCTTCAAGAACTCAGTCATCACTTTAACAAATATCGTGAAAAGTAAGGAAAACAGTGAAGTAATAGATATCGACGACTCCGACGACGAAATCGTTTTATTGAATTAGTTTTTACATCAATTCATACAATCGTTGATAACTTGAGAATCAGTTTTCATTACTGTTAGACGTGTTGTGACGCACACCAAACGTCTGTTATAAGTTCTTTGGCTATTTCCGGGAAAACCGGTCGGTTATGTTCGTTAAAACTGATGACATTACGAACCTCCCGTTTGTGTCACGTCTAATGATAATAACGAGAATCAGTTTATCCTTTGAATCTGAAATATGTAATCTCTCTTTTGATTATCAAATTTACAAATTCTTGGACACAATTTATAACTTATACTGAATTCTAATTATTATTATTTTTGACTTTTCATTCAATTTATGATTATTTTAAATCAATTATTTTGTATTTATTTCACTGAATTTTATTCATTAGTATTTCGATATGTTTTTTGTTTTTTTATAATTCGAAAAATTATTTTAATTAAAGCAATATTTTGTTTAAAAATGTGAACTTTTTTATAATCCATTGAGTTTTGGTCAGCCCCAAGGACGCACTTAATATCTCCTACTCTTTCCCCCAAATGATAAACGACTGATTTCAATGCCATTGCTTTTAACATAAGGCTAGACATGACTTGAATTGAAGCTCTCATCCAATCGTAATTCAATTGAGTGCAAAATATTCCGATTTCTCATATTTTTTTGTCTCAAATATTTCATTTCTGAGTTTATTGTTCGGTATTTTAATTGTATTAATAATGGGAATTGACTTTTACTATATGCTGGAAAGCCCTCCCTGTCGTACAGTTCTAATGGTGGCAAAAATCTTGAACATAGAGTTGAATCTGAAATCATTAGACCTGTCAAAAGGAGAGCACTTAAAACAGGATTTTATTGATTTAAATCCATGTCATTCTGTGCCCACAATAGTAGACAATGGATTTGTTTTATGGGAAAGTCGGGCTATCATTACATACCTTATCAATAGGTACTGTCCATCACATTCATTATATCCTACGGAAGCGACATCGAGAGCCATTGTCGACAAATGTCTTCAATTCGATTTGGGAACTCTTTACAAGAGCATATCTCAATATCTCGTAACTGATATTCAAATTTACTTCTTATCTTAAATTTCTATTTTATAGTATCCACTCTTCTTCGGTGGTAAACAAGAAGAAACTTTTGAAGGAAAACTCAGAGAAACTCTGAATTTATTTGATTCAATGGTTGAGAAAAAGAGATTTGTTTGCGGACAACACTTAACTTTGGCCGACATATCCATAATCTCTGGATTCACATTACTTGAAGCCACAGACTATCAAATCAATCGATGGATAAATATTTGCCAATGGATTCAAAGAGTAAAAGAAGAACTCAAAGATTGTTACGAAGAAGTGAATGCAAAGGCCATACAAAACACTCGCGATTACATCCAATCATTGAAAGGAAAGCCATCAAACCAGTAATTTGTTTTAAGTAATATTGAGCTCAAGAATTGATTAAATCGTTTATAATTTTAATGAATTGCAAATTGTTTTCTATTTAAAAACCAATAATAATAATAATTATTAAAATCGGATAAATTGTGATATCGACTCATAAGAAAACAAATAAATAAAAGGTTTAAATGATTTAAATTAGGTATAAAAATGTATTCTTCGACTAAAAATAGACGTAAATTCACTCCATTTTACTCATTTCAAACTTTGTGGTCATTATTTCTTCGTCGGAATCGATAAGAGCCGGCAATGCGTTGTCAATCATCGAAGTCGGAATATTTGCTTCAATCCATTTCAAGTTGTCTTCAGTTTCTTTACTGATCACAGAATCCTTATGATTAGATTCAGAAGTGGTTCTGTTTTGTTGTCTCATTTTCATTCCGTCTGTCAAACAAACATTGGTTTAATTGATAGCAACAGTTGATGACAACTATTAGATTCTGGTGCATACCGAAGGCCTCGTGAGGTATCTGCTGTTCGCGGTCTTCGTCTTCATCTTCACTCGCGTCAAGTAATGGTGTGAACGCATATCTGAATCCAAATCTAATTTAATTAATTCTATTCTATTATCTTTCAAATAAACCTCTGATTGTTATTAGTGGGTCGCCATAAGACCATAATGACTAGAAGAACAGCTGAAAAAAGGACGTGCCAAAAGGCATCGTCCACCCATATCTGATGCCAATCAGTGACACATTGCGTTAATTTGTGCTACAAATCAATAGTATATTAAATCAATTGTAAAATCAATGATTGAATCTAAGGATTACGTTATGGATTTGCCAAACCATGAATGCGACGGACGCTACAAATAAACCCAAAAATTAATGATTTTAAGCCTCAAAAGCAAAACAAACCTAAAACTGCAAAAATCAATGTATTTGTGAATTGTTTGTAGAGATTTAGTTTAACGATATTTCTCCGCAAACGTAATATTCTTGTGGTTTGAACTAAACTACTGAAGACCCACCAACAGATCACTGAGTCCAACACTGCTAATGGGATGCCGGCCATCATAGTCTGATTTGTCGGATCGTTTTTCGGCTGATTTAAACAGTATTATAAGACAAATGATAATTACATGAAATTCAGGATTACTTTATATATTCTGAGCGAGGCTTCGAATGAACTCAGAATGAAGTACAAACCGCCCACACATACGACTCGATGTAAAATGGGTCCCAAACGGGGTCTAAAATCAGAATTATTTTAATAAACCAATAATTATGAGAAAGAAAGACATACTTAACAATACCGAAACCACACGAGACTATAATGACTAGCATTCTGGCCAGGGTTCGCTTAAAACATGATAGTATTTCGGCGAACAAAACGGCGCCCTTTACCGAAACACCCGTTGAATTAATCGACTGGTATTCCGCATAAAAGACAGCCTTTTCGAACATTCCTAGAAATATAACCCCTCCGATCCAAAATTGTATGCGTAAGAGGTCTCTCCACTGCAAGAATGAGACCATAAGCCAACCGAAGGCCAAAACAACATAAACCCCACACATCACACCATAAAAAGGAAGTAGCGGCCAATCTATTGCTGACAGATACTGTCCGCTTTGGCTCTTCATTTCGATGTTAACTATTAATTAAATAAAATGATATTTGAATTTTGAATTTAAGACAAACCTTCGGCATTAAAGTGCTTTGAATTGTCGGACGACTGAATGTAAACCACAATAAAGAAGACGCCATCGTTTGGAACTATTATATTATTTTCAGACATCTTAAGGATAGATAAATGCGATCAATAACTGTATTAATGAGAAATATCATACGGAAGTCATTCGCGTCAAATCCCTTTTTCTAATGACAGGAGTCGGCAATTCTTCGATCACAGAATCGGATCTTTTTTGCTCCAATTTTTGTGAATTTTCTGAGTTTTGTGACTCAGAATATTCTCCGATTAGACTTAATAGCGAAGTTTCAGGAGAACTGCCACACCTTTGGTCGGGAGGACTACAAGTTTTACTTGAATTGACTCCAATGATATCCGTGCGAAACAGAGTCGAAGACTTCACATGAATACCAAATTTTAGTTAAATCTCTTGATTTGCAATCATTGATAACAAACCTTCAAATTCTTCAATTGATTGCATTTAATTTCAGTCTCTCCGGTCTTCAAATACTGTACTCTATCGTAACCGAAATCACCGATAAGTATAGCGGGACAGAAGTAATACCATTTTATATAATCGGGTAACTAATCGTTAAACAGATATAAGAAAACAATTGAAATTTAACCGAATATTTACCATAATTTCTGGCCCTAAATATTCTTCAAAACAAGGGGTTGCTCTTATAGTCCAGCCCACTTTTACGGACAGATCTTTGTCTTCATCCGAATCACACGAAACTTTGAATTAAAGCAAAGATTTAAAAAATCAATGAATCAAAAGATGTGAAGATATCTTACTTTTGATGGAAACGCTTGAATTCTTATACAAAGCGCTGTGAACTCCGAAAAAGTGGCACTTTTTCTGTTAAATACAAATAATTTATAGATTAACTGTCGTTAGAATCCATGGATTCTTAGAGGGAAGTGACCGGTGGGTCGACCCGATCGGAAACATACCTGAGACACACTGAAAGCCCATTTTCCCTGATCTGGGAAACAGTTGAATGAATTTAATGCAAATAAAATAAATGTTAACTTCAGTCTCATTGCCATTATTTGTGCTCTTATGACAATTATTCACAACAATTATTGAAAAGGTTAAAACTTTGAGCAGGATCAAATTGGGTGATTCACATTTTGCATCATTTGACACATCCTTTTATTAGATTAAATTTAATGAATTTCAAACAAAACTATTACATCGAATATTAAACTATAATTATAGTGAATGTCATAAACAAAATGATTGTAAATTAGGCCTAAATTACAGTAATTTGTGACTAAATTAAAGTCAAATTTTGTTTTGCGAAGTGTTTGTCAACAAAACTATTCAAACATAACGTAACGTAAAAATTGAGTAAAAAGTTAGTCTTTAGTTTACAAATGAAAGTCAATCGAGTAATTTGAACAGACATTCAATTTTGAGCCAATGTTGCATGCTCAGCTAATGATTACGTGACTTATTGTCACCAATTGATCCTTACATTTGTTTTGATTGATAAAATATGACGTGTTTTAAACTGAATTAAGTTTAAAATAATAGTCAAATAAAATGCATTTGAATCGCGATTTTTCAGTGAAATTAATTTCAAATCTATTACTGATAGCAATATATTTGTCAAATGTTTTGATTGAAGTCCTGTCCAACTCTTCGCCCAATTCTGTCCATAAGATTGAGAGCTCGCATTCGAATCAAATCAAGTCCTTCGATGACAGCATATATTTTAAGTTTAATTGGTTGGGGAATAACCCAGAATCTGATCCCGAAGTGGATAAACACATTCGACAATTTGAAGAACAATTCGGTGAAAAGTCAAACGAACCAAAAGTAATGAATATCTGAAAACTATTTTAGATTTTCGGTTCTAATCTGATTATCTGATCCCAAATAGGATGTGGTTCAGGACGACAATACTCTATACATAACCACCGCTTCCAAAGAAAAATATGTCTGTTCTTTGCCTCAAATCGATTCAGTTGTGAGTCTATTAAGCATTCAATTGATTCAAATATAATATAATTTATTAAAAATGAACTCATTTTTAAAGTCTGAATCGGACGGCAGTGCAAAGAGAAGTGACTCAGAGTTGAGTGCATATCAATTGCTTAAACCATTGTTTGCACGAGAAGTTTGTTCTTATCGTTTGGAACAGTACTGGACATATGAGATATGTCACGGAAGATATATTCGGCAATTTCATGAGGACAGCACAACTCAGAAAACAAAAACTGTATTTATTGATGAATATAATGCTTTGATTTGTTTTAAGTGATGTCTCAAACACTTAGATTTCGACTCAAGAATATTATTTAGGAAAATACGAATTGTCTCGACTCCAGTCCAGTGAACAGCAATTCAACGCATATTTGGCCGAATTGGCCAAAAATGGACGAAAGCGTCCGACAGTGACAGTCGATGAGACACCGATGCCTTATATTGAGATAAATATGACCGACGGAACTCTCTGTGACTTAAGTAATACCAAACGCCTTACGCGAGTCCTCTATGTCTGCAATGAAGACGCAAAACACGAACTCTACTCAATCAAAGAGACGTCGACCTGTGAATACGAGGCAATCGTTTTATCTCCACTCCTTTGTTTGTCGTCAGAATTCCAAGTGTCGGCCGCCCCTGAAAATAACATCAATTGCTATTCTGTTGGAAAGGCGCCAATCAAACCAAAAGGATTGAAAGCCCTCGAAGATGAGGCCAAGAAAAATCAGTTGGAAATCCTTAAGAATAAGGAAAAATCTTCGCCATTTAGTGGCGGTATTTTCGATGGAAAGACTATTATAATCGGTACCACAGATTTCGGCAAAGAATTGCGAATTAATATAATACCCGACGACACCACTGAAGAGCCGAACCCTAATAGCGATTTGAGTCCGAAATTTGATTCAAAAATTTTAGCTAATTTTTTGAGCGGAGACTTGTGTTTACATGGGGTTAGTCTTCACAAAAGTCATTCCATCTTTAACTTTAGTTAATCTCTATTTAGGGCACCGGTTGGTGGAAGTATGAGTTCTGCTATGGACATAAAGTGGAACAATACCACGAAGAGAAAGGCGTGAAGAAGACAGTCATCACTTTAGGCAAATGGGATAAAAAAGAACACATGAATTGGATTAACAAAACTCCGAATAAAAAACCGAAAACAAACAAAACTCCGAAACAAGTTTCACATTACTATTCAAACGGAGACTTATGTGATAACAAACGCCGTAGTGTTGAGGTCAAAATGAAGTGAGGATTTCCTCAAATCATTTCATTGTTTAATTTTGTTTTCTGTTTGAGGTGTCGCAATATTTCAGGACATCCCGATTCGGTAGCACTTTATTTATTAGAACCAAAGACTTGTGAATACATTTTAGGGGTAAGTCTTTTGTAATGATTTTATTTGATTTTATAGATATCTTTATTCTAAAACCGATTCTGTTTATCAATAGATTGAATCGCCAATCATTTGTCAACTCTTGAGTACCGCCGATGAAAATGGATTATTGCATAATCCAAACCTTAAACCGACGGAAACGACTGACGACGAGCTGTAGGGTTGGTATTATTTAGTGTAAAATACAATTTTCTGTATTATAAAAATTTATTTATAAATTAGAGAAATAAATATTTATTACAAAATTATTAATAATTTTTGGCACATATTTTGTTTGAACTGAAATTAGTCCAAAGAATTCGAATTTCTTCGATAGACATTTCGTTGGCATTGATTCTGCCGTCCCTGAAGGCACAGATACCTATCGATGGGTTTACTGTAGGCCGAAGTGTCAGATGTGTTGTGTCTTCGATATTAATATTTGCTTTTTGTCGACAAAAACCAGTAATGAAAACGTCTTCAATCATAAAATAGGGTATAGTGAGCGCCTCTTTATACAGGCGCTGGGCTACGGCTAAATTGAACCCATAGCCAAAACCTGAGCAATAATGAGGAAAATAGATTCCGGGTAATTGTGAGTAACTTATTTTGTATTTAAGTATTTTCTCTTTGAGATTCTTAATTGATTGCAATCTATTGACTGAGTATCGATACGAACGCATTATTTGTGATATAATTTCAAAGTTTCGGATTATTTTTCTGTTCGTATTCTTATGACAAACAATAGAATTATCGCTAAAATCACTATTTTTATGTTCTTTGAGAGTTTGCAACAAATTGAATGCATGGATAGGAATGTCGTCGTCGGTCTTGAAATAATATTCGGCTTTTGTGCAGAATTTCAAAACCCATTCGAGACTTGCAATGGATTTAATCGTCAAATTTTGGAAGCTTTCGATTATATCGATTTGTATGATATCTCTCCTGTTTTGAGACTCGACTTCTATTCTCTTCTATAACCAAAACAATTGATTCATTTGATTAGAAACCTGTTTATAATTTTAATCATTTTCTTAACAAACAAAAGATATGAACCAAATCTGAATGACTTTACTTTTTAGAGATTCTTTGAATAATTTCAAAATTATTTATAATAAAAGTTATAATTAATTCAATTCTTTTTGATTGATTCCAAAAAGTCTGAAAGAATCGTAAGGAAGGCATACCTGAACTTTGGAGTTGGAGTTCAAATCTTTGCTGTGATGTAATCCAAGCAGAAAAACAATTTTGAAGTTAAGTAGTTTTTGAAGGGAGCGTTGAGCCCACGTCTCTCTAATTGCTTCACGTCTTTCAAAATTAATTGCTTTCGATTCAATCAAAATAATCAGTTTTAAAGAGTCGGAAAAGTTTTCACAAATCTTAACTTCATTTCTAATGAATTTTATTGTTTTAAACAATTTTTCGGAGAAGTTCCCCAAATGAACTACAGTCCCATCAGAAAGAACTGTCCATTTGGGAGGAATAACACTTTTGACATGAATTTGTTTGGAATCGATCGGAGATTCATTTGATTCAAAACTTAATTGACGTCCGTTTAAGTCATCGAAAGCATTGTTTGGTTTGAAAATCAAATAAATAATCGAAAGACAGACACAAAACACAATTAAACAGAGTTTTTCAGTGCGATAACAAATACGCATTTCTTACCATTTTTGAAGTCAACACAAATTAATGAAAAGTCGTTTTTTAAATCAAATAATTTGAAGAATATTTTTGTCATTTCTGTCTTAAGTATGTATTGAGTTCATCGCAGTCTTAGAGCACACCCTTCAGTCAGAAGTATTCCGAAACTATTAAAAATTGTGTTTACACTTTCAAAGCACAGGTTTTGTTGAAGATTACTTCGAATGGCATTACTTTTACTGTTATTCTGTCCTTGTTTTGGGATTTTCGCAGTTTTTGTTTTGAAGATAAAGTTGTTTAACAACATTACAATCGCTGTAAGAAAGGCCTAAATTATGAGTAACTCAATATTGTGTTGATTTTAGGCTTATTTTGTCGCTTGCATTGCATTTGATTGCATTTGATTAGCCCTCTTTACAGCGCTCTACAGTTTCCCCAGTGTCACTTTATTGAATCAAGTTTGTAAGAATAAATCAAGGTCAATCATTTAGATTATTATTCCAATTATTTCTCAATTGATTTGAATCAGAAAACAACGCATTCAATGATAAGGGGATTCCTCGGTATTTCTCTTAACAGATAGAATCACAAATTAATGGAATCCTTTCCTCTACTGGTTGTACGAATGGACTAGCAACATTTGAATTTTATAATTAATATAACTTAATATTTGAATATCACAACAAGAGTTACATCATTTTATTCTGTGTTTATTCAACTATCTAAGTATTAAATTTCATTTGATTTCATTAAATGGATAATCAAATGGATGAGTCCTGTGATGTCCAATAGGGGGTCAATCCCTGAAGTGGAGAATTTATTATTTACCCTGCAAAATTAGATAAACGTTGAAAGATGCATATTCCCCCTTAGAATCTAAGTCTGTTTGAAACATATTTAAACTGTGAATTTACCTTTCACATTTTAAACGACGATTCCTAAGTTTTTCGGAGTATATTATTTAAAAATAAGTTTTGAAATAAAACGAGCAAGTTAATTTTCATAAACTTTTTATAATTAATTATCATTAAAATTACAGATTTGAGATCAGATTAAAGTCAAACAAAACAAATGTCAGACAATTTTAATACTAAATGTGTTTCAATATTTCGTTAAAATGAAAATTAATGTTTTAATTAATTAATATATAATTTTAATTAACTATTATTTTATGGCAAATAAATTGAATTATTGATTGAATGACTGCACAATCGATTCGTGAGATTATTTTTGAGTCAAAACTAATTATTAGTCAACAATTGAATAGTATTTTAATTAAGCGAATATTTGATGACTAGTCTTAAACAAACTGTTCTTTTAAAACCGCATTCCCTCAGCTTTAAGATCAGTGTCATCTGAAAAGTTTTGAGAAAGGTTTCTCTTATATCTAGTCTTACATTTGAATTTAGCCAGTGCATTTATTGCATTGTATTAGAAATAGTACTTTTAATCCATCGCAACATTAAAAGTATTGTGAATTGTGATTGGTTAATTTTATTGATTTGCTCCTTGCAATTCTGGTAGAAAATAGTCTTAAGTTATACTCGAATATAGAACCGATATTTTCGATTTTAAAACCTGGTCTTAAAGCTTAGTGAACATGGTTATTTATTGGGGTTTAAGTGAATCGTTGGCACAGAATAAATGCAAATAAATGAATATTTCTAAAAATATCATAATTAGAACGAATGTATTGAACGCTTGCATTAGT
>JAQIYB010000198.1:0-14303 GCA_034699325.1 Oribatida sp. Gr-Ori-00743 | reverse complement strand
TCAGTCCTTTGGTGCCCTCAGTCCTTTGGTGCCCTCAGTCCTTTGGTGCCCTCAGTCCTTTGGTGCCCTCAGTCCTTCGGTGCCCTTTGATGGTTCCCAAGCATTTTCGTGATTTCCTCATTTTTATCGGTTTTTACAAAAATTGCTCTCTTATAGTAACAACGCAAACGTTTAAACGACAAAACTATATACTACATCCCTTCGGTAAATGTAGTGAAAAAACGTAAAATAGGCTCAAAATGCAGTGATGCCCAAGGGCTGACCAGTTATCCGTAAATTGGCCATTTCAGACCAGATTATTAAAACTGCAATTGCTATCGTTAAGTCATGGGGGTGCCATTACTAGCTTGTTTTAAAATTCCCCCTAAGTTGCGGACCTTGAACATCACTGCTCAAAATGTCATCTTATGATAACCATAAAAGATGTAGTCATCAGTAAAATGAGTTTACTCTTCATTGAAAGGATTTATTCAAAAATAAGATGCAGTGAAATGAGGCAAAATCTAATTGGAAATATGTAGCCATCATAATATGGAGGAGCGATAAATTGAATCAAGGATCAATGATAACACAATATTTAGATCATTGAATAGGTCTCATGTTTTGAGGCCATAAAAATCATTTGGCGTCCAAACAGTTTTTATTTTGATTTATTATCACTTTTATAGCTTTATGAGTTTGCCTAGGACTTTTAATAATTAATAGCTCTATGAAAATATTAGATTTTAGAGTTCATTGTTATTATTATAAACTCTTGAAATTCAAAACTATTCTTTAAGTATACTTAAATAGAGATAACATAAATCATCTAGGACTAAATTTAAGTATTTCTTTCAATGGATGTAAATAATCTGAAGGAAAGTGAATTCCTATCGATTCAAAAAAATTTAAGATTTATGTTATTTTGATCTCTAAAGGAATTGAAGTCAAAACACTATTTTATTGATTGCCCCCTAAAACACGTTTCACTGCTAAACATTCACAATATTTTGTATCTTATTATAAATCAGAGGTCACCAAGGGGAGTTTCAGAAATGCCCCTATTAGTTTAAGAAAAATTAATTGTTGAGAAAGCTTCTAACCATAACTTCGGTAAACTAGTGATTTCTGGTCAGATTATCGGTAAATTTTTAAAATATTCTTGCTTTTTCAAAAACCGGAATTGTGATCGCTAGGGCACAGGGGGTGCCATTACTACTCTGTTTTGAAGAAATAATTATAAAGTCTTAAAAGAAGATTATTTCAAAATAATGTTAACTTTGAGAAAACATAAATAATTGGATTTGAATTATAAATAAATAAACTAAAAGAGTCTTAACTTAGAGACTAGTATTTGATTTATTATTCAACGTTATCCTGCAAGTTTTTAATCTATTAATGGTCTTTCATTGAATTTTCCAAAGTGATTCAGACTAGGGGTTGACAAGGTAGACGAGTACCATTTGAAAAGGCTAATTTTAAACTCATCTATTTACTTTTAAAACTATGAAAATTGATTAAAAATTTGCAAAAAATTACGAATAATTATAAAACATTAAAATAGTTTCGGAAATGTTATCATAAATTAATTTCTAAAAACTGTTTTTCGTTCAATTTTCTGCTCGGATCCGTTTTTTCCTAAGAGAGTTTCCTCGTTCACTCAAATCTATGAGTACGATTGGTCTAGACAACTCCCCCTTGTCAATTCCAATTTGAAAGAGACTTGTTTTCTAATACTTGAGAGCAGACTACCGTTGCATTGAATGCGTCAAAGCCTTAATACCTTATGTCGTAATTCGTTCACCGATTTTGACATTAATATGAAAACGGAATTAATGAACACTAATGTCAACGAAAGTCGAAATTTCAATATTCGAGTCAATAGAAAGAGATTTTAATCAATTGATTTGTATTTTGCAGATAGAGTTCGCAACGCAACAAATAGGCTTCAAGAGAGACAAACGCGGATATAATAAGCTTAGACTCGGCCCCGAAGACCTATCCCTAAATAAAGAGCCGACAGACCCTTACTTTCAATATCAGTGGTATTTAGTAAGTAATCGAATATTAAATGAGTAAAACTTTAGTGACTTTTCAACACTTAATTGAATAATAGAAAAATGTTGGCCAAAACGGCGGCAAAAAACGGCTTGACTTAAATGTAGAGGCGGGTAAGCACTCAGACATTTGCTCTTAATATTTAACCATTTCTCTATACACAAGTGTTTTACTCTTGTTTTGTTGTTGTTGTTAAGCCTGGGCACAGGGAATCACCGGCAAAAATGTGACTACTGCTATAATGGACGATGGTGAGTTCAGCAAAATATATTAACTTAGAAATAAATTACTATTTGTTGCTTGTTTATATAGGCGTTGATTACATGCATCCGGATATTCGCCAAAATTATGTGAGTTTTCCATTAAAATAGACGAATGTGTTCTCTAATCAATGAATTGATGGACAGAACGCCAGAGCCAGCTATGACTTCAGCAGTAATGACCCCTTTCCATACCCAAGATATACAGACGACTGGTTTAATAGGTGAGACCAATGAAAATACTCTTTTGAAGAGGAATTGGAGTAAAAATGATTTACTATCAAAAGTCACGGCACTCGATGTGCGGGCGAAGTGGCCGCCAAACGAGACAATGGAATCTGTGGCGTCGGTGTGGCCTACGATTCAAAAGTAGCCGGGATCCGAATGTTAGACCAGCCCTATATGACTGATCTAATAGAAGCCAATTCCATGGGTCACGAACCAGATCTCATTGATATATATAGCGCCAGTTGGGGGCCCACTGACGATGGAAAGACAGTAGACGGGCCCCGAAATGCTACGATGAGAGCCATTGTCCGCGGAGTTAATGAGGTATACATTTGAACACAACTTATATAACAAAGAAATCATTTTTATTGTAAACAATTTTAGGGTCGAAGAGGTTTAGGAAATATATATGTGTGGGCGTCGGGTGACGGCGGAGAGGGTGATGACTGCAACTGTGATGGATATGCGGCCTCCATGTGGACTATTTCGATCAATTCAGCCATTAATGATGGCCAGAATGCACACTATGACGAGTCATGCTCTAGTACACTTGCATCCACTTTCAGCAATGGTGCCAAAGATCCGCACACAGGAGTGGTAGGCCTTAAATAATTCTTATTTTATATATATTTAATATTTTACAGAGTTTTCATAGATTTCGTAAAACTTATATAATTTATAATTCAAAAGTAGAAATGATTTATATTTAATATACTATTAGTAATAGTATTAAAGCACTTCATATAAACTTGGATTAAATTTTTCAAATGCAAGGCCTATATAAAACGGGGTTAGCCAAGAGCATTTTTGGAAATGCCACTTAATTTTGAGATCTTCCAAAATATTCTGAGTTTTGTCAAATTTTATTATTAAGTATATGACCAGACACTGGATCTATCAGTGTTTTAGCCAAGATATTCCATTTGCCACATCTGTATGACCCTGAGTTACCCCCTCCAACATTGGCCATCCCTCCAATAAAATCAATAGAGTTTAAGGATTCTATACTCAAGTGTTACTCAAGTGATATATAACTGAAGTAATGCTTAAAATTCTTCGGTATTTCTAACTTTTGAATTATTTATATTGTTTATAGGGGTGGATAAGTAGGGGATATAGGGGTAGGATAAGATGTCAGCCCCCGTTTTGTCCTAAATTTATCGTTTTTGACGGTTCTACGGCTTCTATGTATGCCTGGTCAATTTAGACATATACTTTATAACCTTGCTGGTATTCTAATATGAATTTGAACAAGTTTATAAGATATTGCGGAAACGTTTTTATCAGTTTCCTAATAATAAATACAAACGAGACTTAAATTTCTAATGAATCTAGTGAAAGAACCAAGATACTTCAAAAAAATTATGTTTAATGTGTCGCATAATTTATATGAAAACTTTGGATTAAAATAAATTCTTCTTATAAACCAATTTTTTACTTTAAAATATCATTATATTAGGCGACGACTGATTTATACGGGAAGTGCACAAAAACCCATTCGGGAACATCAGCTGCTGCTCCCGAAGCCGCCGGTGTTTTCGCTTTGGCTTTAGAGGCAAAGTATGATATAAATTGCATTTTCTATGAATTGGTGATAAAGTGTGTGCTCTTAGCCCAAACCTGACCTGGAGGGATATGCAGCACTTGACTGTCTTGACTTCAAAGAGGAACTCACTCTATGACAGCAAAAATAGATTTAAATGGAATATGAATGGCGTCGGACTCGAGTTTAATCATCTCTTCGGATATGGAGTCTTAGATGCGGGCGCTATGGTTGCTTTGGCCAGAATATGGAAGTCAGTTCCGCCCCGCTTTCATTGCGAGGCCGGACTCGTCAATGAAATACATCCCATTCCCAGTAATCACAGCCTATTCCTAAAGATTAAAACAAATGCCTGCATTGGAAGTGAGACTGAAGTGAATTACATTGAGCATGTTCAGTCTGTCATTACTCTCAATTCGACCCGAAGAGGGGACGTCACCCTCTACCTGATCTCTCCGATGGGAACCCGGTTTGTATTCTTGGAATTCATAATATTTTCAGTTTTACTCATTTATATTAATATCTCAGATCAATGATTCTGAGCCGTCGTCCCAATGATGACGACCATAGGGATGGCTTTACTAAATGGCCGTTTATGACTACACACACATGGGGCGAGAACCCCCGGGGCACTTGGAAGCTCGAAGTGATTTTTGAGGGCCAATCGCCTCAAATGGGTTTTATAAAAGAATGGACTCTTATGATCCACGGAACCAAAGACCAGCCCTACAAGGATTTGCCCGTTTCTGACAGGAATTCTAAACTAGCAATTGTGAAGAAGGCACACGAAGACGCCAACAAACACTGAGAAAGAGGACACACCGACTGACACCGACTGACAAACTTTACACAAATTTTAATCTATTTTATGCGTTGTTATATGAAAAATGCTTTTAAATTATGCCAACAATACTATCAGAAGAGATATTAATATTTATTTTGATTTTATTTAAATGTTTCCCATTTTTGTTAATATATTTTTGTGAATTCTATTCATTTGTTGTCTTTCTATAGATTTTGGGTTTCAATAGAATTAGAGGTTTAAGTGATTTAAGTGATTCTGATGTCTAATCAAAAGTTAATGTCGTTTATAATTAAATGTTTAATTTGACGTTTTTTTGAGCATTTCCTTAATTATTATAAAACTTAAAATAAGCTGAAAATATATCAAATGCTGTTTTGGGCTCTGAGTTCAAAGTCAATGAAATTGATTTACCAAACACTGGATCTTTTGATAGGTCTTCGAATAAAATATATATATATTTAATACAGGATTTGGTAAATGAGTGGCAATTTTGGGATAATTTCTTTTCTAGAATCAGTGATACCGACCAGTGATGTTTGGTTAAATCAAATTCATTCCTTCTCTGAGCCATGTATTCAATTGTGAACTCAAAAACAAATTATATATTCTATTAAATAATCAAATGATATGTCCTTTTGGTTTAAGACTATTTCAATTGATCTATAAAATTGTATTTTCTATAAAAAGCTAATTCTGTTTAAATTTTAAGGTTTACTTCAAAATCCGGGAATAATTTGATTGAAAATTATTCTAAAATATTGTAAGAATTTGAACTTCACATGAATATTGTGTAAAAGTTAACGTGTACATTTTACAGTCAATAATTGAGATTTGAAAACTTATTTCTATTTTTATTGTCATTTTAGTGTTATTTCGATTATATTAAAGTTTTTTCGTCTTTAATGTTAAGCAAAATATTTGTTTCAATCGTTTGATAGTTATTTGTATTAAAGTTACAAAAATTGTGAACAAATTATTCGACAAAAGATTAATCAATAGATTTTGTAAACAGTTATTTAACCCTAGAGAAAGGTAGTAACCCTGGTCAAATCTAGCAATTATTAAGTTTTCTTAAGCCTTCTGCAGGAGTAGCTTGATTTAGCAAGGTAGTTTATTTTTCAGGTCCAATGACTTCCCGTTTATTTAATTCGTAAGTTTCGGGAAAAATCCTTTGAGAAGTGAACAAACTTTTGTGTATTTTCTAAACTAATTATCAAATAAATAATTATTAAACGGTTGAGTGCTTTGAAGTCACTCAGAATTAAGGCCCGCAATAGTCCGACAAATAGTTAGAAATTTGATTTAAACTTATATTTTAATGAATTAATTAATTAATACATAAATTTAATGTCACTTTGATTTACAGTTTCAAAATAAATGTCACAAAAAAATTGTTTTAATGGATAATAAAATGTCTTAATTTAAGAGAAAAAGCAAAACTTTAGTCAAAAATAATATATAATTGAATTGAATATTAAATTAAGAAATAATTGACGAAAATATATGATATTTGTGTCGAAACCAATGATTACTTTTTGGCGAAAGTGATTTTAATGGCATTACTGGGCGTCACTTTGAAGCCTTGGAGGGCGTCCTTCGCAGCACCCGATTGGAACTCATTATCAAACTCTACGAAAGCGATATCGTGTCGGCCCGGCACGAGTCGCACCTCTTTAAAGCCGGGGAACTGATTGAAAAGCATTGTTAACATCAATTCATTGGTCTCTTCCGGCAAATTAGTTAAGAATAATATATTATTTGGCGGCTGTTCTGCCAGAGCCGAGTGGGGCAGACCCTGGGCATTGAGACCGCCGGCCAACGGGGCCTTTCTTTCCTTCTTCTTCTTCTTGTGCTCTTCATTTCGGGGAAGTTTAGGCCTTTCGACAAATGTTCCCTTCATTTTGGAGATCAGATCGGAGTCAGTCTTCGAGTACGCGATTCTCTGACAAATTCATTGATAATTAAACAAATGGTTATTAATAAGAGACTTACCATTGGTTTGTCATAAAAGGGGAAGTTCTGCATCGATCGCAACGCATTGGAAGCGCTGTTTATGTCTTTGAAAACAACGAACGCCTGTCCTCTCATCTTCAATGTCTTCAAAGCGATGATATCCATAATCTGTCCGAACTGTGAGAAGATGGCGTGCAATGACTTCTTCAGTTCTGGACATTAATCGTAATTTGTTAATCACTTTTGCATTCAAACCATTCATTTGATTCTTACCCTCTTTTTTGATCTTTTCATTCAAGTTATTGATATAAATGGTGTGATTCGGCTTTACTTCAGACATCTTTTAATCGTTGATTTGAACAAAACGTGGTTTTAATTACTGTTTTGAGTCCGAAATTAAATTCAAAAAATGATTTTGTTTTCACAAAAACACAAAACCGGCACAAAATATGTTTGAATTAATGTGTAGGCGGCAGAGGGCGCACCGCACAGCACTTCATATTTTCAACTTTTTACCATTTATTAGAACTGCCCACGGTTCAAATACAAAGATACGACCTTGCTTATTGTTTTTAAAGTGTTGTTGAAATACTACTCTAAAGAATGTTTGAACTTAAAAAATACTTTATTTGAGTCAATTGATGGATGAGTCGAAACAATAGATATAGACGTCCGACTCAAGTTACCAAGTTTGTAATACCAATTAATTTGTGCCTTTCTTATAGACAATTAGATCTAGCACAATTTGATATTACACATCAAATTTTATTAACTTTTTTATTGTGAAAAAATCCAAAACAAACAACTTTTCGATTCATTCAATGAAACGATTAAATTAGAAACTGAATGACTCGTGTAATGCAAACTCATAAATGTAAATGTAGCTTGCACAATTGATTAATTAGACGTGAAAAGTTCATTTTAGAAATAGTTATAAAAATATAGGTTTAAGGTATTTATCAGACAATTAATTCTAAAATGTGTTTATAATTGATTAGAGATTTGAGACTCGATTTTGAAGCTTTTAGAGAATCGAAATTAGATTAGAAAAAGAGATATAAGTAAAGTCAATATACATTTCTGCTTTAATGGCCACATTTTCAATTGACCTTGGTGGTGTCATCTCTTTTCCCCGAATGTCTCAAAATGTTGAATCTGACTTCGCCGAGAATGTAAGAACCATTTCGCCGAAAATAATTTATATCTCATTTGGTCGAACAATGCTTATTAAATGTACATTGCTCGATTTTCAGAATTGCCATGTTAAGTTAGTATCAGATTGGGTTGGGTTAGGTTGGGTTGTGTTGGTTTGGGTTAGGTTGGGTTGTGTTAGGTTAGGTTATTAAGCAATATTTTATTTATTCGGCGAAATGGGATTAAGCGAATTGAAATTCGACGAAAAGAGGCTGGACTGACCTTGGTCACCAGATTCACTTATTCAATTATCTTCGATCAAAGTTTTAAAAATTCTTAGTTATGATAAGTTTCGACCCATTTTCAGTTCATGACCTCAACTTTCAATCGAATCACATTTTCTTTGTATTTTCTAAAGTTGTCCAAGGGCATGCCTTTTCCTGAAGCTCTATACTATACTTTAGTTTGTGAATCACCTTGCAACATACGTCTATCATCTCTAATTTCTTAAAAAAAATCTCTTATTAAAGCACCTAGTCCCATTTGATTTGTTATTTACCCAATAATTAACAAACTTATTTGAGCGAAATTGTGTTTTAAGTTGCAGACCATAATCAAATAAATTATTAAAATAGCCTTGGTTGAATAATGTAATTAGAAATGATAATTGAATTCCTATTCTGTGCATTATTTCAATCATATGAAGAGTTTGTTATTTTGTTTACTTTTTAATTAGTAATTTATGAGTCAATTATTCAAATCCAAATTAATAATTATTAATCGTTTAGTACTTTAATAAAGAGTTGGGTTTAACTCAAAACGAATGAATGGATTTGTTTGTAGTATTCAAAGCTATAATCTCTGAGGAGTTGATTATAAGTCTGTTTATAAGTCAAACAAAAGGAAGAATTGAACTTTAAATGCAAAAATCAAGTTTTTTAAACAGCTTAAGAGGAAATGTAGAATTAGCTAGTACATATATGTAAAACTAATTTTCTGCTGGAGGTTTTGGACCCAAAGTTCGAGCGATGTTTTCGAGATCTCTATTAGAGTTGAGTACATGTACTCCAATACTCCAATGCATTGAAAGCACTGTTTGTTTTGATTGGATTTCGCCTTTGGATATGAGTTACGCCTCACTCGCGATGTTTATTGCGATCGCACTCACAATAAAAGCATTGCTTGCATTGCATTCAAACAACATTTACTCTAATCTCAACATTCATTGGATTTTCAATTAAACTTAATTTCATTTTTAATTTAATTGATTTACCGTTTGTCTCATATTATATACAATTAAGTCTTTTATTCAGATTTGTTTAAAACATATTCTTTTGTATTGAATTGGTTTAAGAAGTGATAGTCTTTCGGTCCGAGAATTTTTGGCCTCAATTTTAACGTAAGTTCTTATCAATGAATGCATTTAATTGTCGTCTAATTAGTTCTCGTTTTCATAGGTCACGGTTTGCGGTCGAATCAGTTGACAATGTTTTTGGAAGTTATTTAACCCAATTGTTTGCAAAACTCTTGGATTTGATATCAATACTGAGTTGACATCTCTTTTGCTAATCGATGGAAATGTCAAATAAAGTTGGCTTTTGGTGGAGTGAGAAGAAGTGTCTGAAGATCAGTGTCACCGAACTGGAGGAATGCTTCAGACAAAAGGGCTTCCAATTGGTTAAATTGGATTTGAATCGTCCCCTCGAACCCCAGGGGCCGTTCGCTGCCATAATTCACAAGTTGTCCGACGTTATGGTTAAGGCAGAGGCCGACCCCTCCGCGCAAATCCAGATTAAACTGTTTGAAGTGAGTCTAGACTTTTGGTTTCGTTTAATCGATTCAATATTTCCTTTAAATATCTGATTTGATTCGTTCCTAATTTCCTATCCTTTCCTTCGATATGAGTTCCCAATAATTAAGTGATTGAAGTGATTCTCATTGCGATTGACTTCAAATGAATTTTATTTTTAGTCAAAACAATAGATAATTAATAGGCTTTTCATTGGCCTAAAAATTATGATTAATTTCTTTATATTCTTATATTTAGTCCATTAATGAAACGATTTGTTAAATGTTATCATTTATTCCTCGAAACTCTTATTTTGAGGACAATATCAGTGAATTTATTATCGATTCGCCGATAATCTAATGTTTTTATTGATATTCCGATTGATTTCTTTATTTCAATTAACAAGTTTTGGTTAAATCGTTGAGAAATATATTATTTATTTATCTATAATTCTTAATATCAGTGTTTACTTAAATGGGAGTTAATGTTCTTCGGTTGGAGTCGTTCCACATTTTTTAATTAGTCATTCACTGAAGAATACCATTGATTTGAATCACGTCTTAGAAATCTAAACAATTTTATCTCAGATTTGTAGAGAAAAACTCATAAAAAGTTTACTTAAATTAAAGTAAAATTCAATTTAAATATATTTAAAATTCTGATGACTTCACGTAAAAAACATTTATTCAGTTTTTTTCTCATTTCTCGGAATCGATAACTTGTTTCGCAACAAAATTCTTTGAAATACTATTTGAATGCGATTTTGGAATCAAATATCACTTATTTTTCTATATATTGACTCAAATATAAGCAAATTCTTAGTTTTGATTCATTGAATGCGAATAACACTTATATTAAGAATCGATTCATTCATTTATTTTTGTGCCCAAATATAGCGCTTATTTTGACGCAAAACATAAATCAAATTTAATTAGAAATTGAATTTCAATTGATTTACACGTCTTTACTCTTCGAAGGATTATGTGAACAAACATCCGGAGACTGTCATTTTGGACCCATTAGAGAATGTCCGCAAATTGTTGGACAGATACCGACAGTACAAACTGATAGATGACAGCGAACTGGCCCGAGAAGGTCACTCTCTTTGCCTTTTTTGAATAATCTATAAATTATTCGAATCGCTTACAGACGGAGTCTTTACTCCGACTTTTGTCGAATTGACGACAACTGATATCAATAAAAATATTGAGAAACTCAATGCCGCGAATGTCAGCTTTCCTTTCGGTTAGTTTTTTGGATGTCTTTACCCATTTAAATACTGACTGAGTAATACCTCTTAGTTTGCAAACCTCTTGTGGCGCACGGATCTACTGCTGCACATCAGGTAAATAACTTGCAATTTGAGGGAAAGGCCATTAAATTAACAAATTTGTCAGATGTCGCTGATATTCGGCGAATCAGGACTGAAGACCATACGCCCTCCCTGTGTGGCGCAGACGTTCATCAATCACAACGCGCGGCTCTTCAAATTGTTTCTGATTAAAGATAAATACTATGTAATCGAAAGACCATCCCTTAAGAACTTCAAATGCGGAGGTCTGTAATCAAACCACCCTTTAATTGGTGTCCAAATTAATTGACAATAATTTTCAGACTTGGATTGTGAGCCCGTATTCTTCGACAGTCACGATATATCCAAACCCAACTGCAGCTCCGCTTTGACTGAATTGGACGAAAACGACGATTCGTTTTCTCAGAACCGCGAACCGGAAAAGGAAAGACTCGACCGAATCGTAAACGTTGTCTCAAACAAATTGGGACTCTCTTTGTTGGGCATCGATGTGATTATCGACAACAAGACGGGTCGCTATGCCATCATTGATATGAACGCATTCCCAGGTATTTATCCGATTGTCTCGTCTTTGAAATGTGTGTCCAATACTATAATCGGTGTCTACTTATTGAAGGCTATGACGGCGTCGACGACTTTCTGCAGTCTTTTTGCGAAATCACTGTCGAAGAGATTGAAAAGAGAAGAAAATCATTGGAACCGCCAAACAAAACAAACGAATTAAGTGCCAGAACTGATATCCCCGAAGAGATAACGTGCCTTTCAATGCGATCCGTGAGCTCACAGACGGAAAGCAAACCCAACTCTGAATCGATTGCCAACAAAAGTGAAGACAATTCCAGTGATATTAAGACATCGATTGCTGACAAATGCGACAAAACTGTGATTCAAAAGACATCACAAAATGGCAACGATTTTGATTCGGGTATCGATACCTCTGATTCTTGTGATGAGAAGAAGTATAAAAAGCAATCGCAGGTCAAAGTTGTTCGCCGACAACATTCACGAAGTCTGACCACTACTACCAGCGCCAGACTCGGAGACTATAATTCCATTTGAAAGCAGATTTTTCTTTCCTTTCTTTTGTATTATAGAAAACCAATTCTTAAATAACTATTTGAAGCAAACATTTGTAACAAATATATAACCCGTTTATTACTAGAAGTGAAAAATACCGGTATATGGGCTTAGAGTAGAGTTTTGTATACATCCGTTGTTAGGGTCTAACCCCAGTCAACATCTATTCCAAGCGCTGTCCATTAATTGTCGCTAATTATGATCTCTGTATTCGTAATGTTTTTACAGACAATTATTTACAATATTTTATGTTTAACTTTGAGACTAATTATACGATAATTCACTTAACATTCCGTTTGATTTCCATATCAAATGTTAGTTCAGTTTATTTTACATTTAATTAAGAGTTTATTATAAGTCTTAACAGATTTTATGTGTTATATCGAATGCAAGGAAAGCCTAACAGAAGACTGTCTAACATTTGTAAAGGGATTTGATATGGATTTTAGTGAATAGAAATCAAATATGAAAAACAATCAAATTTTCAGAAATAAAGTGTATTTGTCTGAAGTTATTTCACAAATGACTCGATTTTAATCACAAATCAGAAGTTTTATTGACTTTCAGTGACAAACATATGTACAGAAGTCGGCGATCGGAGCATTTGTCCGGCTTTTTGGTGGCCGACAACAGCCGCTAACTGTAAGGCATCGAACTTATTATAAATGATAGTACAGGACATCGAACTATAGTCGCCGAAGAACTTCTTGCCCTGCATTGAGATATGCATTAAATTAATTAATTCGCTGTAAAAGTGGGGATAAGTCGGCAGTTCGTAGAAAATCAAGTGTCGAATGCCTTTGATTTTATAGCGATGGTAGAAATGAAAGCGCTCTGTATATAAGAGGAAATGTCGGCCCCCATTGAAGAACATACTCCTGGCTTTGGCCACATGACCGTCCTTTGTATACTCGCATATCTGAGTGCAGTTTATCTCTTGTTTACGGAAATAGTTTCGAATTCTTACGAAATCGAAATACGAAGGAATGTAAATCATTGTCCGTCCCATCAGTTTGTCTCTAAATTTGGGTAAAATTGTGGAAACGAAATAATTGAACCTTTGGTCGGAACTCAATGACAGAGAACTGCAGTCAAAGCGTTGGAAGATTTGCGGACATTGAATGAAAACACTATTAACGGAAGCTTTCGATGAATTGATTTCGTTTTTCGTAATAACTTTTCCGAAATAATTTTGGGAAAACCTATTGAAAAATGCAGTTATTGTGGGAACTGCTAGAGAAGAGAAGACCAATAGTTGACAGTAGTATTTCTGCCATCCCTCTAAGCACCACATCCGTACTCTGGAAAAGTCTACGCCACGGTTTTCAGTGGGAGTTAAGTGTAAGTGTTTCATCAAATGGAGGACGTGCTCCCAATTCTGCATCAGAAAGAGGTCCATCTGATCCATAATTACCACTTCAATAGAAGAAAGAAAATCATATTCTCTTTCGCGGTCGCCTTCAGAACCGATTATCATTCGGAGGCCGAGCGGCGAACAGATTAGTATATCTGAAGAATAAAAGTCTGAATAAAGTTTGAGACTCTTTTTGGTCACCGAAACTCCGATCCGAAAGGAGTCGTCTATATTTCCGGCAAAAGTTGATTCGTAGTCCTCTGGCTTTTTGTGGAGTTTAGGCGCCTCTTCCTCGGGACTGAACTCTTCGAAAAATCGTTTGGCATTCATTACATTCGCCTTTTTCCCGGACTTGTCTTTTGTGTCGCCAAACATCAGAGTTATCAGAATTTTGACAATTCTTAAGACACTGTCCCTAAAGGGCACTAATATCAATACCTTAGGCCGGGAAAGGCCTGTATCTCTGTATTCTTCGTTATTCGATACATTGGTTTTAATTTTGTAATTGTGGTGAAGTATTCGGGTTCTGGTTTTGAGGACGTGATTCAGAGCCTGAATACTGTAAATGAGTCGAATGTCTTCTCCGTTATTAAAGTTTCTTTCGGTAAACAATAGGTCTCTGTATTCGCTAATAATAGACAACAATTCAAACTGAAAGCCACTCATCTCTGATGTCTGGCCGTTGTTGGCCGTCAGAACTGCTTTACTCAGATTCTCAGTAATCGTATTCTTTAAGAAACAATTGTCTATATTTTGTTTGATAACCAATGGATTGGAAATATATTTTGAGTCTTCGTTTGTTATTTCAATA
>JAQIYB010000197.1:0-14350 GCA_034699325.1 Oribatida sp. Gr-Ori-00743 | reverse complement strand
TGCCAAATTACTACCAAATAATTATTTAATGCTAAACAATATAATTATTTCGCTTTAATTTAAAGACCTTTTTAGCCAATAGTTTAACTCAAAGAACATATTATTCTCTCTTTTGTTCAAACAATATATTTTCATTGTTAAGACACCTCTCGTTTACTTTAACCATCATTTACTAAGGACAGTTTCTCATTAAATTATTCCGACCTGAATAGACTCTCTCTCTCTCTCTCTCTCTCTCTCTCTCTCTCTCTCTCTCAACAATAAAAGTATGATGATCTTGCATATTTGAATATACAGTAATTGAATGTTAATTTGTTTACTCGCAGTACTTGACTGATGTTATTTTATTTAAGAAAATGCCCTGGACAAATATCGATATTAATTGGTAAATAGTCTTGATTATATGCTAGATTGGTTGCTAGAGAGATAAATTGGTTGTTAATTATATGATGCTCCCACTCCTCTCCTCTTTAAATGAATATTTATAGAAATTGAATTAATTTAATATATTTTTAGAAATTCAAAGAGAATAAGAAAAGTGTGAATAGAAATGAGTCGATTGTTTGAGGAATTAAAAGCCTTTCCTTTTGGAAGCGTTTAATTTGAATCGATTTTATTTGTGACTAAAATACTGGCGAAGAAGTTCTAAGAGACCTAAGAGGTCAACGACTTCTTTATATGCCTCCTCTTAAATGGCACACAAATATATGGATAAATATTAGGGGAGTGTTAACAGAAATATTTAATGAATTCCAATTAAATGATTTGATAAACGAAATAAGCGCTAAGAAAGTCCATTAACTTCTTTAAACAAATAGATGTAACCAAATATAAAGGCAGTCCTGAACTTCACTCATGTATTAAACAAATTTTTGGTTTTATTTTTTACAATTTAGAGAGAGATTACAATTTGCAAGTTATAATTTAATAGAATCTTGTTCCTTTCACAGATTCTTTGCGGACAAATTTCTCCGTATTCTAAATATCGAAACATTTATTGAACTCTCGAAGAATAAATAAAATGAGTAATGAAAACAACAGATTTAAAGATCCTTTAGATAACTGTTTGGAAGTTCTTCTGATATGAGAAGAGATAAGACTTCAACACTCGTTGACCGAAACGATCGCTTATAATGAGAAATAATACAAAATAATTTGAAAAATAAAACAATTTATTTATCTTTTAATTCATTAAATAACTTAAAGGATTAAGAATAAAAGCTGTCTGTCTCTTGGTCAGAAAGAATTGAACCACCTCCTTCTCAACTTGTGATTTGCCAGCATCCAGCTAAACTGCTACTTGAAATCACCTTAATTAATTAATATCAGTTATAGGAAAGCCTTCCCTTTAAAGTTTGGGCCCAACTATGAGATTGTGTATCGATTTTGGTGGACAAACCTGAAACCCAACTCATTCTTATTTCTTTTGAATACTTTTTTATACTTATTTTGTTTATATTGTGTTTCGGAAACTATTTTAATTCTGGGTTTAGAATAATATTCTTCAATATTATAGAGTTTGAGCCGAACATTAACTTTCAAATTGAGGTGACCTTAATATAAATATATATAATATTAAAAACATTAAAAACACTCAAATGTTTAGCATTGAGTTACAAGAGTTAAGTATTTTGTGAAAATCAAACGAATATTTATTAGAAATTCGGTTGAATTTCATTTAAATTAATTATCAAAACTAAAGGCAATAATTATGGCCTCAACTCATGAGTAGATTCAGACGTTTGATAAAATAGACGAAACTCATAACAAATCGCATTAACTTTTACACTAAAAACACAGTTTAAACAGCGATTAAAACCAATAACACTATTAAATGACCCAATCTTTCAATACATACGCTCTTATTAGGCAAACTAAATACAAGTGTTCGCTTTACCTTGTTAGTATTCTTCATAAGTTACTTCCCATTAAAATCCATATAAAATAACCGTGATCAATCTATTAAGTAAAGGATAGATAAATTGTGAATCATTGGTTAATTGAGCAAGTAAGTATTAACATTTATTACACATTTATCCGTAGATAATCCTATTATACTTAACAAACTATACTTTCTCACAAATTTGTATGCATGGTCATTTTCTAAATCTATTAACAATTGATTGCTAAATTGACACTGATAAGATAAGGAGCAAGGTGAATAAAAGTCATTTACTCAAATATTATGCAATAAAATAACTATTATTTTAGAAAAATATTTAAAATATTTTTTTTATAATTAATTGAAACAAATATTAAGTTATATTAAAAATGAAATAATGAGTCGAATGTAATAATTATTTATTATATCATTAATTGCTTTGATTTTTGAAAAAGTGATTCAAAATTGTTGCCAATCTTGTAATGAGAGGACAATCAGAGGACTGGATCAGGACTGGATGTGGACTGAATCTGGACTAGATCTGTTTCGCTAAAATAATTTCATTTTTCTAAATTCTGGTTTGCATTCGATCTAATCCTTGAACCGATTTAGGGTTAATTAAGAGCTATCGTTGAGATCAGTCTCAACTGGTTTTCTTATTTCCAAGTCGTTTACACCATTTTATCAATTGATTGAGGAAAATGTCCTCATCTATCAAATACAAGACTATATTAAATGCCTTTTTCAAAAAGATATCATAATTTAATCGTCAAATAATTGAGGAATTTTTGATGAAAACAATGAATTAAATGAATTAAATGTTAGTCTTTTGATTGAATGCAAAAACATTTGAATCCTTTATAATAAAGAATTAAATTTATATAATTCTAAAATTGAGGTCATTTTACGAATAATTAATGAGTTATTTATAGTAATTAGACATGAATTTCATTCAATCAAATGCAGGCATCAGGTGTGGGCCGGCGGGTGAGCGCTTGTTATATGTTCGTTCCATGTCTTATCGTCATTGAACTTGAGTCCACAGGAGGGACACTCCACTTCTGGGCTCTCATCACTCGAGTTGTCAGCGCTTTTTAAGTCAATTTCCGATTTTGAGGCTTTTCGTCGAACTGGTTGTCTGTCTCTTTTGACACCTGTTTTATTCTTATCGTCGGAGTTGTCTTTGCCTTTAGGAGCCAATGAAGTGGAGGCCATTGAAGTCGGTTTTATAATATTTCGCAGCAAACGAGTACTACTTCGCTGAACGACCCGATAAGAAGGAGGCGGCGGAAGAGATGATTGAGAGCTAATTGAAGCGCTCCGGGATTTAATTGCTTTCAAACCCGACTTTACATCTGATTTCGATGTTTCGCTTACATTCGACTTTCGTTTCTGCGAAATCACGTTTTTATTCGAACCATTTTTAATGTTTAAAACGACCATGCTCTTATTGGCACTCAAACTCTGATTCAATTCAAAAATAGGAGGTTTAATGTCATGGATGTCATCAAAGGATTCATTGGTCTCGTCGTCAATCAATACTTCGATTGGAGTTTTCTTTTGAATTCCAGAGGTTGAGGGCAAAGAAGTACATGTATTTTGAGTGGCGCCGAGTGGTGTCCATGTTTCATTTGTCTTCTTTTTCTGAACAGTTCCGCGGGAATAGGAATTTTTGGGCGGTGTAAGTGATGTCCTCACAGGAGAGCTAATTACACGAATCGGCTCAACAGTTGTCACACTATTAGACTCTTTTAATTTGGTCGCAACGTTTGAGTCTGTCTTCCGATGGATTTGTTCCGACGGAAGAATTACATTCTTGACAATTGTCGGAGACTTAGAGGTGATGGCAGTCGAGACCATTGATCGTAACTGTTGTTGACTCGACAATTGACTCGAGAATGGACTCGACGATGGAATGGCAGGCGGATGAACGGATCTGTATTCAACTCGAGAGTTACATAAGTTGGCAAAGATATCGGTGGACTTCTGGGACTTCTGTCGGATGCCATCACTAATCCGCGGCCTTTTCGCCGGACTCTTCGGATGAGTGACATATGTGGTCTCAGATTCAGATTCATTGTTGAGTCGAGATCTCAATGCGTGACAGACTTCAGTCAAACCAAACACTTTAAGCAATTCCGCACTCTTGAGGACAGAGTGTAAGTGGCGTTCGTCGACCAATACCTCTCCCCTATACATGAACTCTATTATGGCCTCCAAGTCAGACAACGGCACGTCTTTTAATACAATTATAGGAATCTGACATCGATTCGACTCAAGCGAATCAAACAAATTCTTGAAATACGAAGAGTTTGCGGAAAGGATGAGCCGATGAGCGCTGATATTTGTGGAATCGCAGCAAAGGATAACATCCACCAAATTCTTCTCCAAAAGCATTGAATACAAAGTATTGCTTTGTTTTGTCTCATGTTTTACGTGTTTTAGACTAAACTGACGAACCGTTTCCGCCATTCTTTGATTATTCAATTAATTTAATTAAATGTATATCAGAAGAGCAGTTCCAGCAGTAAATCCCAGAACAATGGCCTTTCAATTGATGCGATCAAAACACCAAGAATTTTGAGGGACTGTTTATAAATCTAAAACTGTGTAAACTTACCATTGATTTCTCATTAATTTCAAGATAATTTAAATAAATAAATAGATAAGAGATTACACCTTAACCTTTTCTTTTCATCAAATTTACCTATTTATATTTGAGCTGGATATTTAAATATAGATAATGATATGATTTGTTGCTATAAACAAGAATCTGAAACAATAATCGTTGGAAATGAATATACTTTCCATTAAAAGTCTTCACATGTTTTTGTTTATGTGTTAAGACGTGTGACTGAAACTGAATTTAAAAAATGGTTAAATTAGACGTTAGTTTAATCCGATATATGACTGGCGAAGAGATTAGAGTCTTGACGTCTGTGGAGATGGGAATGAAAAACCACGAATTGGTTCCCAAATCACTGATTAACTCGATTTCTGGTCTTAAAAATGGAGGCATTTCTAAAATCCTTTTAAAGTTAACGCAAAACAAATTGTTATCATATGAAAGGGGAAAACGTTTTGATGGCTACCGAATAACTTACAAGGGATATGACTTCCTGGCCCTCAATGTCTTATCCAATCGCAATGTACTCTCAAGTATTGGTAATCAAATCGGTGTCGGAAAAGAGAGCGATGTTTACGTCGGCGGCGATTCAGACGGCAATTCATATGCTGTGAAATTGCATCGATTGGGCCGAACCTGCTTTAGGACAGTCTCTACAAAAAGGGATTACCAAAAGAGCGGCCATAAAACCAATTGGATTTATTTGTCTCGTTTGGCGGCAAAGAGGGAATTGGCGTTTATGACTCTTTTATATGACAAACAAATATCAATACCAAAACCCATTGATTGTAACCGTCATTGTCTTGTTATGGAACTCATCGATGGAACTCTTTTGAATCACTTAACCAAAGATGATGTTCAAGAAGTTGAAGCCCTCTATGAAAAACTGATGAATTTGATTATAAGAATGGCCAATGAGTTCGGTCTAATCCACGGCGACTTCAATGAGTTTAATATTCTGGTTAAGTCAGACTCTTTGGAACCGGTTTTAATAGACTTTCCACAAATGATTTCAATATCCCATTCGTGGGCACAAAATTATTTTGATCGCGACGTCAAATGTATCGTCGATTTCTTCGCCAAAAGATTCGGTTTTGAATCCGATTTTATTCCCTGTTTTGAAGTCATCGACAAAGAAAATATCGATACTATTGTTGCCATAAATGATATAAAACTTGAAGAAGACAGTGATGGCGATAGTGATGGGGACAGTGATGGCGACCATAACATTAAAAGTGATACTGAAGTAGAATCCAACGCAACCATAAAAAATGATTCAAAATTGATGTCCGAAAGTAAGGAAAGTAATTTGATTGACACAATTGAGAGCTTAGACCTAAAAGACAACTCAAACGACGATAACAATTCAGAAAACGGTAGTTTCAGAGCAGTCTCTTCAGTGGCTTCGACTTTCACATCGGAACAAATTAAAGATAGACTTCAAAGGGAACGCAAAAGAAATGAATTCAAAACAAAAATCAAAAACTCGCGGAAAAACATTAAGGGAGACAACAGTGCGTTCGCCCGAAGACGTAAAGATGATTTGGCAACGCTAAAGGAAGACATCACTTCTTACCAATCAGACCCAGATATCTTTAAATAAACTTAACTTGTTTAATTCTTTTATACAAAATTATTTTTAGAAATTATCGACAATTTGTTTGAGACTCAAAAGTTATGAAAAATACATAAATTAATAAAAATAGTTTATATTCTTTAGCTGTCGTTCCTCTCCGCCAACCATTTAACATGTCTTACAATTCCTGGTTTTTATGCGTTTTGGGCAGAGTTTTAGTAAAGGCGTCTGAAGTGTGTCCACCCATTTGGTTATATGTAAGAAGAGCCACATTTCGACCACCAATTAGACTCATTTCGATAGCACTGGCGGCCCATTCGATGGCATTTAAGTGATATATTCCTGGATATAATATGAATGGCGGCAGAGGTAGTGATATACTGTTGTATTCGGGATATGCGAACCAATCATTGACTCGAACTACTTTTGTCTCATCGAAAATCATATTCAACTGTTCGCTTGTGAGCGGTGTTGGACTGAATACCTTAAAGACCGGCGTCTTCTCGTCTATCGAGCCATCGACGGGATATACTCTTGAAATAGATGTGAAGAAATTACTTTTGTTTATACTCAGGACTTCTTTTCCACTAAATTTCTTATTCAACTTTCCCGCGACTAAAGTGGAGACAGTTCTGTGGTATTTCCGTTTTGCCGTACTCTCAACAAAATTATCAGGGAAGTTTAGAAACTTAATTTGATTTTCGGTTAATGGAGTGGCGATTATGACACTCGAATACGTCTGACTAAATGTGTGCCCCATTTCAGTAATGTTTAATTGGAAGCGATTCGGTCCCAAATATGTCACCGAATCTACTCTTGTGTTTAACATTAGAGTTGACTTCGAACCGATGGCTAACTTTTTGGCCAATAATTTATTGCCGCCTTCTATGCTCCAGAGCTGAGCTCCAGCGCCAGCAAAAGAGACGGCGCCTTCAATAAAGCAATCATTCGTTTATCAGAAGATTATACACAAATCAAATTTAAGACAAACTGACCGACAAATGCGGGGATGGATACGTCCTGACCATAATTGACAAGTGTTATCGCTTGAGTCAACTCATTGATAAACTTTTTAGAAAACCCGGAATCAAACAAATAGTCTTTATATAAAGTTTTGGTCAAATTGTTAACCGAAGGACTCATTGCATCCAAAAGATCGTCGACTGTTTCGAAGCGAACCTTATATTCTTGGAAACTATAAATTCTATTAAATTAATAATTATTATAAAAATCTATTAAAAGTCTTATTATTACTTTTCAAAGGTATCGATGATTTTCGATACTTTAGACTCCAGTTTATTCACTTCAAAGCCATATTTGAGGAAAATCTTCAGATATGTGATCCATTTCCAAGAACTTTCACAAAATTCGAAATTCTGTCCGTTATATAAACAGAGCTTATTTTCTGAATCGTCTGACCGTTTCTTTGCGGAAAGTCCTGAGTTTAAGACAAAAATCAAATTTCGGATAAAATTTTTTACTGAATTAATTACCCAATTTGTGAACCAATTCTATGGCGTATTGGTTCCGGTCGTGAATTATAGAACCGCCCGTTTCGTAATGTTTACCATTAATCAATTGTGTGGCCAAACGACCCCCGATTTCAGAGCTCTTTTCAAATAAATCAATTGATGTCTCAATCAATGACTGGCTTTCAATTAATTGATTGAGAAAATAAGCGGCGGAACTGCCACCGACTCCCCCACCGATTATGGCTTAACACAAACAAATGCAAACATATTATCTTATGAATGATGCAAATAAATTGTGTCTAGCACAATTGAGTCAATATTCAAATAATGATACAGATTGCTTTTTAAAATTGAACTAGATAATAAGTGAGACAAATTACCGATTTGTGTCTTTGTCGTCGAATTATTAGCTTTTTGTGTGAATGTCTGGAAATTAATGTTTTCCTCCCTTTTAGCTGAGACTGAATTTAACAGAAATACAATTAATAACAAAATATTTAATAATTTAACCATTTTTTTAATGAAACACTTTTTGACGAATATTTATCACAAATTGTTTACAAATTAAAGCGCTTTTTTGAGATCAAAACAAATTGTAGTCATGACTACGGATAACCTTTAATAGACTCAATTGATTTCTAGAACTTTATTCAAAGTTTGTAAGAATCTATTATTGATTGGTTTAAAAATTGTTTGATCTTATTCTTTGTATATTCACTTTCATTTAAATTACTTAATTTAAAAAACGGACTAGTTGCAATGTAATGCAATGCAATAGAAAACATTACACTTGAAAATTATTCAGATTTAGCAACTAGGAAATTCCTTGAAGGAAATTGCTTCTAGGATTACATAAAAAAGAACATGGACACATAACAAGTACTTTTTGAGTTACCAAGCGGATATTACAAAAGAAATATCTAAAATAAAACACATTTTACTAATGTTTTGTTATATCTTTAAATATAATCATTGATATAAAGATAATTATAATATGATAATACATAGTCAGGGTTGTCCAGGCTCTAGGTAATTCAGTCTGGGCTTTGTTAAGAAAATTTATAAATATGCATATTATTCGGCAGTTTTATCAATGATAGTATGTTTGAGATAAAAGGATCTTGTTTGTCCTAAATTTTAAATGATTTGTTGTATAAATTCATTAAATAAATAATTCAAAAGCATTTGCTTTGAAATAATACTTAAAATTGAATACAAATACAAATAACCATATTTTGAATTATTGTCAGTTAATTACATATTTATTGAAATTTCTTTAATTATATAAAATCTAATATTAATACCTAATAATGCAAATGAAAACTTTGAGCCAGGTCACCCAGGTACCACCAGCTCAGGGCGATATTAGAAGTAATATTTTTGGTTCCTGAGGAAGAGGTGAAGGATAAAACAGTTACTGTAATTAAAAGACTGTTATATTAACTGTAATATTTACATAATCTGAGACAACATTTTCTTTAATTTACTTAAATTTGATTTAAACTAATTTAGACCCGAATTGCGGAAAATGACTCTAGGCGAAAGTCAATCGGGAGGTCACTCGGTTTTTTGGCTCTCAAACTCAACGGACAAAATGTGTGAAATTCCTGAATTTAATTATGAAAGGGAAACAAAATTGTGTCAAAACTAATATTTAATTTGTCGTTAATTTCACTTAATTTTTATTATCATTCAAAATATGGTTAAGAATTTGATTGAAACAAATATTAAATACTTTTATCGATTTGTTATAAATTTGTTTTTTTTGGTTGTTTTCAACATTTCATGAGTTTATCTCGAGATTCAAAACCAATAATTAATGCCAAAAGAGTTCAGAGGAAAATTGAAAAGAAAGACGACTAAAACATTTGAATTATTCAGAGAGAGATTAGGTCGTATATCGAATAAATCAAATGCCTCCGGTGTTTGGCTTGTTTTTGCACTTCAGCTTAGATCTGTCCCTGCTCCAATACTACGGCAAACTTATATCTTTGAGGTCTTTTATTTTTGTGTCTCAATCACTGCTTACATCTTAGAGGACAGGAATTTTGATATTTAAACACAAAAACTATTCGATAGCATTATTTTTGAGCTAAAAGTCGATTTCCTCTTTTAGTTGTCATAAATGTCATATCAGTTTTGAAATATCTATTAGACGTCAAATCAAATATTTAGTATCCAATTTGTTGGCATAAAATCCCATAAATCGCGTATTATATAACAGAGGTGAGCAAGGGATTTTGCCGATTTTCTTAAAACCCCCTGAGTTGGGAAAAATATAGGTCCTAAAACGATGAGAAATACATTGCATTATGCATTTCCCTTCGATTTTGTGAAAAATATTAATATTACGTTTATGGAAACACACTAGGTCTGTCCAAGTTGTGAAAATTGGTCTCATAAAATATCTCCCCTGAAGTCGGGGACAGAGCTCACCTCTTATTATATTTGTTTGAAACTAATTATAATAACAATTGTTTAATATTTGGGTTTCAATTAAAAAGCAAAACATAAGTTAATAATAGAATTTCAATTTCATAGTAATATTTGCGAACAATTTGAAAATCTTAATAAAAATTGGATTTTTTCACAAATTTGATAACAATGGAGAAAAGTTGAGAACAATTTCACTCTAAATCCTAATCTTAGAACATTATCTCGAATAAAGAAATAAACGATTTTAACGATTCGTGTGAATATTTTGAATTCAGTATTGTATACAAAAATTTTGGTATTGTTATAATTAGCAGGGTCATACTTCTACTTTCATATGAATATATATTCATATTTATTCTTCTCCAGAGAACATTTGTATGCAGGGGTTATCCCACCCTTTTCTGGAATTCATTCGTAATTACATTTTCCTGAAATTAGCGAAACTATGGATGAAAGTCATTGTCGTTCTCTGCAATCAAATACGAGTTAACGATGTCTTTAATGAAAATAAAGTCTTATATCTAATGTTAACTCAATTTTCTCGGCAATAAAAAAGACTTTGACTCTCCTTTCATACGATAATAAAATATTTAATGAAAAAAAGTTTAAATTAAATTATATTTAATGAAATTCAAAGTAATATACAATTGAAGTAAAATTATATGAATGAAAATTTAAATTAAAAACATTTTTCTATTAAAAACAAATCACTCGATTCGGTCGAAATAATAGGATCGGCGAACAAAAGGTCGAACCACTGATGACTCAGATCGGGTGAGTGGACTCTTAATGTAATGAGAAGATGGCAGAGGAGAAGGGCTGGTGGCTGGTCCAACAATTTGAGTGTTAGTGCTCTTTCGATACTCAATTCCCTCTAATTTTCCACGTTTTCTACTGATAGTGTCGTAATCACGGGGTGGCAGAAGAATAGGTCCTGTTTTAGGATTTCCCAGTTTTGCTCTGAATTCTGCCGCAAGGGATTCATAGAGCGTAGAAATCCGTTCATTACTGGCACTCGTATTACTATTATTAATGTTCGTATCATTAATACTACAGTTTTTCACTGATGACTGACTTCGACTCAATTTAGAGACACTTTTCTGTACTTCTCTTCTGCTTATGTTATGATATCCCAAATAAGAAGAGCCCATTGACTCATCTGAGTTGTCTGAGCCCTCTGTGCGAGTGCTCCTACCATCAGAATTAAGTACTTTTTTCGGTGGCATAAAATCTATTCCTGGAGGTATAGGACTAGTGTCTGGTATAAGACCTTTTGCTGCCAAGCGCATTTCTATTTCACGGAATTTCTTCTGATTTTCCGGCCTATCGATCAAAATCTGTAACTGATTTCTTAAAGTGGTGGCCGTTTCAATGGAGTCACACCGGTAAGCGTGAACATGCACCGGGCACTTCGTGATCGGGTTGTAAATTAATAGAATACAGCAGATTATGTCCTCCTCCTGTGAGACCCATGTAATCGAGTGATGGGGAATCATGTGTTTGATTTGCTCAGTCTTTGGTGAACTACTTGTGCTGAATATATTGGCCGCTTTGTGCTGTCCGCCAACAATGTCGGCACTCCTCTTTGGCACAATTAAAGTCTGAACAATTTTAATACCTTTGTTGCTGACCTGAAGCGTCACTTTTGATGGTTCCAATTGTCTCTCTTTGTCGATCAGAAATCTAAGCACAGGCACAACATATTCATCTCCGCGCAGACCTTTGGACTCTTTAGCTCCAAGAAACCAAACATAATACGAGGCTTTCTTCACATCCTTACGCTTGAAAGCCATACTCTGATCGGATTAGATTTGAAGTGCACTCAAATGTAACTCTGGAATGACCTGAGTGTGAGCTCCGACTAAAATACTGAACTAAACAATAATATTGTGTAAGAAATACATTGGACTCAAACGACTCACTCAAAAACCAGACATAAAACAACTAAAACAGATTCCAAAGGTTCTTGTTTAATGTTAGTTAGCTTATGAACCAAATGCAACGGTGGGAGGAGCCGAGAGGCTGTTCTCCCGTACCATTGACTCTTTAGTACAATTTTTTCTTCACTTCTTACCACTTGTTCGCTACGAATCCAAAGTTGACTGGTTTTTGAACATTCCGAGAGTGGAAAGCATACAATTGCGGATTCAAATAAATCTAATGTTTTTTGTTAAGCCTTTGCTATCATAACATAACATAACAATTACTCATTAATCACATTGAGATCAATAATCTTAACCAAAGAATTCAATTTCAATGCAATGGAATCTCTTCCAAGAGATTAGATATAAATACCAATGAAATCGAAAACAATTTTAACGATTCAATGAATTAGTTATAAAGAATGTCATTTCAAATAAGTTCTTCACTTTCTGTCATTTTTTATCCTCCGATTCAGTTATTGTTTGAATTTTGCCAAAAAATTTCTTATCTTTTTGTAATCAAAGATACTTATTGTCAGACTTTTATAAAGTTATGGACTTTGAGTTCATTTCATTGAATCAAATGACAGTTATTTGATAGCTTTGATGGTCAATCAGTTAGTGGTTAATATTCAAAATCCACGCTTTATCTGATCCATAGTCAAAATTACAATATTTCGGTACATTTAAAAGCGCTCTTATCTGAAATTATTTTATGATAACATATTTAAGATTAGAACCAGGGATCAAATTTGGATCAAATTTGGATCAAAACTTTAATCATTCATCGATTCGAAGAGACATTAAAGTCATTCAATTTTTAGCATTTCTTAAATTTTTTTATTGCGATTAAAAGAACTGATTTGAAGACACATATTATTTATGGATAAACTTTGAAAGACTCGATTAAGATCAGGGGTTAGTTTGGTCCGCAAGTATGCGGGGGATATCTTTGGGGACATTTTAGCCAAAATTCCGAGAGACCTAGTTTCTTTCAATAATTGTTAACATTTTTACCAAAGTCCAATGGATAGGCATTTTTAGCGTTTTAAAGCCTATATTTTTTAAACCAAAAGGGGATTTTTTGTCAAATCTCAAACTCAGTGAGAATTTCTGAACTCGCCATCGCTGAACCCTGCTTAAAATCGAAATAAAACCGTTTACTAACAATACTCTTGATTTATTACTGATTAAAATGTGATAGCTCAAACTTATAAGTTATAACTCGATTTTAAGTAATTTTTGGAAAAACTTCTTCACTCAATTGATCTTGCTGATAATATAAGATTATATCTGTTTTCCTCTAAAAAAAATAATACGCCATTAAATTAATTACTCAAATAAATAAACCTTGCTCACTTTAGAGACCAAATATTGAGATTATTGATCAAGTCTATATTTAAAGTTTATCAAATTTAAGGGTTCGGGTAAATCCTGCTTTTTATTTGTTGTTAAGAAGGACTGACAGTTCACTTTAATGCCGTTCCACACAATCCAAAGCTTGATGTGCACATAAAATGAAGTTTATTGCCGACTGTCCCCAAATTGAGACTTTGATTCAAATGAGTTGAGAACATAAATTAACATTTAATGAGGTCTTAAATTTTAAGTATAGGATCAGCAGATTTCGGAAATCCCCCTCAGCTCGCGAACCAAACTCACCCCTGGTATTGAGATTGTGTCAAATTGTTTGAGTTATTTCTCATTTCCTGTTAATAGTGACCAAAAACATCTTCAGATTAAGTATTCAATGCTTTTGAGTAATAATTGGGTGAATTGAAGCGATCAATAGAACAGTTGGGTATTGAATGGGTTGGCATTCATGTCATAACCACTTCTACAGAATGAACGTTAAAATCAATTAAAGAGCAAAAAAGGAATTCTTCTCAATTTAAAGACTAAACCATCAAAACAATTGTTTCTCACAATATTGGGCTTCGATTCAGGTTTCTCTTGACTACGAGTTTTTCAGTACATTTAGTTTATCTTTTTTTTGTTCTCTTATATTCGATTCGAATGATTGGAGAATTGGTTGCACCCATCAGTCCCTCCAACCATCTCTAAGTAAATTACAATTGTCTGAATTGTCTCTTTTATTACAGGTCTTTGGGAATGTCTTCACATTCAAAGTTCAAATAATATTAATTTAGAAATCTATGAGAAAATTATTCTCAAGTTTTGAGGGAAAAATTGATCGAAAATAAAAGGTTAACCAAAAACGACTCGGAATGGAGTTGAAGCGGAAGATAATTTGACGTCAAGTCAGGGATGGCCAACCAATTGAAGTCTCAGGAGATTATTGACCGAAAGGACCGAAATTCTTACCCTCTCACATGAGTCAGGATCTGTTTGCAATACTAACAAGGATTCGCAGCGAATCTATAAGCACTACCTTGCCCATCATAATTGACCATGATACTATATTCTAACAAGGGT
>JAQIYB010000196.1:0-14360 GCA_034699325.1 Oribatida sp. Gr-Ori-00743 | reverse complement strand
TGAAGAGTTTCTCTGATTCTTATGAATCGTTTTCTTCGACTCATTTCTAACAGACTTTCATTCAATGAATTGATTCTTATTTTCAGATACAAACAAATTATATAAAAGAAAAGAATTTAATTATATGGCTGTAACCCATCAAAAACTGAATGAAATAATTAGGAACACCATAATTCAAAGGTACAATTATTCTGTTTATTTAATGTTCTAACAAATGAATTAATATTCGGTAATAATTAGCATAAAAATAATCAAATATTTATTGATTTAACAAAACTTTCCAAAACTTGACATTTAATTCATGTGTTTATCATTGTCTGCAACCAAACAATTAAGACCTTGATATCAATACTTATTAAAAGGTGTGAAGTCCACTGTTATCAATAACTTATTATTGAAGGTTTTTCCATAAATGTTTACCAAGTACAATTAATAATTATTTTAAATCTACCTACCACCATTTAAGTTACAATGAACAAGTAAATAATTTACTGTTTTACCAGAAGTTCTGTCGCAAAATAACCTTGATTATTTAAAATTAGATGTTTTAGAGCTCTGTGGTTCCTGTGGGTGTCCGGGACCGAGACCTTTGTCGGGTCCTTTGAACTTTGTTCTTGTTATAAGTCTCGATCTCTTCGTCATCACTACTATTAATGTAGTTTTGGTTGATATGAATTAAATTATTTAAATCTATGTTTGTATTTGTGTTAAACTGTTTCCGGGTATTCAGGTATGAGATATAAGTGATAACAGTGGTGGCCAAGAGTCCAGTCATGGCCTCCCCTATTATCACTGTGTTTATCCAGAATGAGTAGGAATGAGGCGGTTCTTGTCTGTAGTGGAAAAGGGTTAACATCGAGAATATTACGTAAAATAGTATTAAACGGCATTTCCTTCGAATCAAATCCTCCTTTCCTTTGAATATAGCCCTCAATAGTTGTGTGAAACCGAAATAACCTATATATTAATTGTCCTGGGTTAATTTTGAAGCTCAATTTATCATGTTTATAATTTTAGATAAATGATCAGCATCAATTATGTTATTTTAGATTTAAACTCACCCAGAATAATAATAGAGGAGTTGATCAAAAATGGCACTTCCATTGTGGATATGATGTACCTCTGGTACAGGAATTTGGGCACAAAATAATTGACGGGTCGGGCGATTGAGTCTATGCTCTGAACCATATGTAAAATACTGTTCGCTGTGTAGAAAATGTAGAGGTAGCTGATGATCCGGTACCTTTTATTCTGTGTGTCCAACCAATTTGACCAGAATACTATTGCCTCATTGAATTTTAGGACCATGGCTAATGAAATAATGAGCAAGATGAATATGATCCGCATTGAAGGCAGATCTTGCGTTCCCTCATTTGTGATGACTGTTCGGCCAAATGTGGATAAATGATAGGTTGACATAATTGTGGTGGAGCTTAAGAATTCGGCAGTGCGATGATCTTGGTGAATTTCCTAATGTTTCAGTTGAAAGTCATGACAAGTGGTCTGTTATGACATCCAAATATCAGGAAATTAGTGGCTGTGAGTGGTCTGAACTCAGTGTCGCTCAGGTTATTATCTAATCTTTATTTGTAATACGAAATACAATAAGTAAGCAAATATTTCGGAGCATTTTGTGTTCACTCCTATTTCACCCAATCCTTAATCACGAATTTCTAGTTAATCGAATCCTATTTAACCTAAAATTTAGGTCTTATGGTTAGGTTAGGTTGGGTTAGGTTAGGAATAAGAATTTTATATTTTGGGATTTTGGGTGACCATGCTTTTATCTGCTGCCCTAAGCAAGCAGCTTTTACATTTGTATTAGTGCTGATCCCAGTTATAAATAGTGAGTACTAGTGTTAATACATTTAATTGTTATACTGGCACATTTTAATTGATTAATTCATTTTTATGCTTTTTATTTAGCATTTTTAAAATAAGCTTGGTGATTTAATTGTTATTTTCGGAAATTTTATGATCCTGTAATTCCGAGTCGATAGCTAGAAGATTGCCAAAGTTTGCCAAGGGTGTCACTGAGTTGTTTAGTACATAATTAATTAACCTGTTGAATTTAATGCGACATTCTTTTGTACAAGTTAACTTATTTAATAAAAACTCGTGAAATATCTACTTTTAAAATATTGATCGCTTTGAAACACGAATCATGCTAGATAAAATTGATTTTTAATATTTTTTGTGGTTTGCTGTTGAAATAAGCTTGGATATTTGAGATACCAAGAGGTAAATTCCTAAGATTTCAAATGATCGGACAACTTTTTCAACAGTGAATGACAGCATTAGTGAACGCATGCGTACAATAAAGTCAATCAAATCAAAGGTAAACATAAAAAGTGAAAAACAAAAACCCAAACAAACAAACATTTAATCATTAAATTGCTTCCATTAAATTTTAATGGAAGCAAAAGTCAAGTGATTTTCATCTGAATTCAATGATAATCCAAACAATTGAGAGATTATTTCACTTATTTATGATAACAATTGTTGGATAAGTGGTGCGAATGTCTTCTCTACTGATCTGATAGTTGTCTGCAAATCAGATGAGTAAATGTGAGACCAGTTTTAGGCAAATGTCTCACAATTTCTGAAGTCGAGGCTTAAGAGGAATTAAATATGGATTCCACACAATCTACGCCTTCCATGGCTTCGCTGTCGACCCCAATGTCACCGATGATGACACCCAATAGGAGATTAAGACAACAGAGGGAACGGATTAAACTCTTTTCGCAGATATCACTGTTGGGAACGACTGTCGACTCGAAGATCGAGACAATACTGAAGATCGATGACTGTCCACAAGTGGATGACTCGTCGCTTATGCTGTTATCTCTTCCCAGCGGTCCTATAATCAGTAGATCGCCGATTGAGGAGTCCTTCCACTCGTTTTGCATAACATCACAAACGGGTCAACGAATATATGGCGGGAGTTATGTATTCGGCGCTCAACAGACCATCTTATCTGATGAAAAGGACGGTCAGAATGGGCCCACTATTGTCTACACGACCCGCGCTTTAGTAGGGCTTACAGTGCGGCCACTCGTCGATCAATTGCATAAATGTCTCGAATGGTTGGTCGGTTCGGCCGACTGTAACCCTCGTTGGATCAGATGTGTCGCTCAGATACGGTTACCACCGAAGGGAAAGTGTGTTCGAATAAATTTGCCAAATCTCAGGAAACGTAAGGCTTGTCTTCCATTAAACAACTCCTAAAACGCCTTTCCTTTTAGGTCACAAAAAAGGATCTCAAGAAGTGAATCAACAGAACGACAATAATAGCGACGAAAAGACAAATAATAGTCTAAACTCTGGTTTACTGTCGACCACAACAAATATATTTATTTTCCGACCCCTTTCAGCACTGCCTCTATTTGACTATCCATTGCGCCGTCTGTTCACTGAAGTCCTATCTGTGGATCAGTTCCTTCTGTGCTATTGTTGTGCACTAATTGAAAGCCAAATACTGATTATTAGTTCAAACTATTATACACTTATGTTAGTGGCGGAGGCGTTGACCCAACTGTTGAACCCCTTTAAGTGGCAGCACGTCTACGTTCCTATTCTTCCGAACAAACTAGGTATAATTTCAGTGACTGTTCTAGGTTCTTTAGTCCTTTCCCTTTCAGTATTCCTTATGTTTTTCATGATTTCCTTATTTACTAATTCCTCTCAAATATTAATGTTTATTAATATTAAATGTATTTCCCTTCTGATGTGTGAGCACAGGTCTGCACTATTTGGACGCACCCACACCTTATATAATGGGAATCAATAAGAGCTCAAACATAACGGCCTCTAATATAAGTGTCGGCTGTTTTATAGACTGCGATCAGAACACCGTTGACGTCAATATTGATCCGAATCTACTAATTGTGCCGCCATTTGTGGAGAGCCTTAAACTCGAGTTGGAGTCCATTCTTAGCAGTGATTTAAGGCTGAGTTCAGTGGGTCTCCAGAAGAGCGATGCTCTCAAGAGGTTAACAGAGTTGGCCAAAAAGCATAACGTGATTACCGATAGCTTTGATTATTTGGATGACTCGAAACTCAACCAAAGAATAAGAGTCTTATTCTTGAAGACAATCCGAAGACATATTTTACACAAATATCAACAGTTTATCATTACTTCCATTAATAAAAAGGTTATATTTTCGGTGATTTTTATGTCTTTTTTGACATTTTCGTTGATATTTAGGACTCTATTCGGTTCGACGCCGTCTCATACCTCTCGGATCAGCCACAGTCGATGCAGCCTTTCCTCCATCAGTTCGTTGAGACACAAATGTTTGTCTCATTCATCGACGAAACCGCCAAACAGTTGGTCCGCAAACAGAAGACGTTTACGACGGCGACGATCGGCGAACAATCGCTTTATGAGAGTCTATACGACGACGACTACGAAGACTTAGATTTGTCCCTCTTTTCCGATGAAATACTTGAGTCCCGTTTCAATTCTGCCAAAGAAATCGATTTACAAGACTTAGAACAGATTCCTAGTCTTTCCATAAATGATAGCAGTAATGGTTTGCCATCAGATCCGACAGCTTTGGTAACCGCTTCGCCGCGAACTCGAAGAAGGTTTCAGAATATGAGTCCTCGACATATGGCCAATAATTCAGTGCCGTCCTCGCCTTCGAAGACAATGCCGGCCGCACTGACAGCACAGACCAATTGGCGGGTCGTTGAGACCCTTATGAGAGAAGTTAAGGTATGTTTCCCTTCAGTTCTTGACTTTTGGATCAATCGATTGATTATTAATTAATTTTAATTTCTTTTTAGTTGAAAACCAAACGAATTCTGTTGGAAAAGATGGGCAGCGATGAGGTGCGACCCCTGGGCTGTGGGACTGTCGGTGGTGTCGAAGAGAACACATTAATCGCCGCTTTGTGTGATCTCATTGAACGGATTTGGTCTCACGCGAGGACTGAAGACAATAAAGACATGAATAGACTGGTGTCCGGGAAGTGCTCTTTTTGGTCACATTTGATGGCTTACTATCAGTTGGAAACTTATGACACAAACACTCAGAAGAATGCAATCGATTCCTCACAACTGACTCCGGGTATTGATATTCGGTTCAAAATTCTATGACTTTTCTATTGATTCTTTCGATTATTCCTCTTATTCTTCCACTACTATAAGGCTTGGCCTGGATACTATTTCGTAAACGAATTGATTGTATGTCTTATTTTATTCTTCACTTATTCTGTGCTTTTTTTAATTCTCTTTCCTTTTAAGCAATTCATTAATTTTTATATTCTTTTTAAACGATTCATAGCTTTATCTCAAATATCGATCGACTCTTCCTCGACATCGGTGTCAACGCTTTCCTCGCCATCAAAGCAACTGAAGAGCAATCCATTGAAACCGTTGCCAACGACTCTTGTCTATGATATCAGGCACTGAATTAATGGTTAATTTATTGATAATCACATCTCTTTATCTACTATTAGATCCGTTTGTCGAATGTCTGATATTAAGACAGATGTCGGCAAAAGTCGCGCTTTTATCCGACTATCCCTCGAAAGGAAACTCCTATCCAAACATTTGCGGACTTTACTCATAAATCAGGAGCTTTTGATGTAAGAGTGGCCCGAAAACAGACATTTTGTTAAGATTTTGTGAATTATTTGCAGAACTTTATACAAAAGATATGCTTTCCTCAGATGTGAAGAGGAAAGGGAGCAGTTTCTCACACATTTACTGACTTTAAATGCCGTCGATTTGATGTGTTTTACCAATACTTTTACGACAAGTGTTTTGCGTTAGTATTTCAGTGGATTTTAGATATGTTTTTACTTATTTTGTCCTCCATTTCCCTTAAATCCTTAGCTTATACTCTGATAATTCACGGCTCCACCCAAATGAACGGCTGGTTTTCGATCACCGGTTCCACTGCCGGCACAACAGATAATTATGTTATTAATGGAAACAATTGTTCCTCTTTTAGAGTGAGTTTTGTCCACTTTTTTCGGTAATTTTGTGATATTTTTACTAATTTTCTCCTATTTTTCGATCAAAAGCACCGAAATCTCGGAGTTTTGAATACATTAACCCTTTGTGTGAATCAGAACTCAAAGATTTTCATCGAATACTGTTTTGTTAAGAATGAGGTCACAAATCATGTCTATAAGTGAGTGGTTTTATGACTGTCCTCTAATTACCAGAAACTTATTTGAAAACTATTTCATAGATTCCATTGTAATCGATGGTTGGGTCGGAATATAGACGACGGCTCTTCCGAACGGGTCCTCATTGGAGAGCTCTTAACCGGTTCGGTTACCGACATCTTAAAGAAGACCTATTCCCCCCGGAGCTCATCTATTGGGCGGAATTGGTCGCGAAGTAGTGATCAGTACAGTAAAGACGAGTCGCTTACTGTCGAGGAATTGCAGACAATGTTAGGCGAAAACGTCAACCAAATTATGAAATCCTATTTTAACGCACAAAACGCCATAATTCAGAGCACAGGCTGTGATACGGGTGCCGACGCAACCCATACTAGAAGTGAAACCAGTCATGAGTTGATTGATTTGCGGCAAAAGTCCCGTAAAATGTCTTCTAAAATAATGGGTTTATCCCAAAGTCCGACTCAATCAGCACAGAGCCGGACAGTGCTCTCAGAGAAGAGGTTCGCCACTCATAGGCCGGTTCACCACAACCACAGTAACGGCACTCAATCGACGGCCAGAAGTCTAATAAACCTGATTTTCGGAGAGAGGAAACTCCTTTGGATTCTGACCCAAATTTTTTACTATGGGTTTAAAAACAGAGGGCGTTCCTCATTCAGGAAACAGAACTATTTATGGGATTACCTGATGAGAGTTGTCTGCGAACTTAAGATCAGTCGCACCACTCATAAGACAGTGGACAGTAATGGAGAGGTTTTTATTGATTTAATCGATGCGATCACTAATAATGCGCCCAATTATGGGAAGGACTCAAAGTTTGGCCTCTTTTTACTCCTGTCTTTGCGGTAATTATTGTCATTTCACTAATGTTTTGATTGTTTTTAACAAATTTCGACAAATTCTTAACAAAATTCTTATTTTCAGTGACCACCACCTGAGCCCTACATTCCTGAAGCTGTTATCCCGACCCTCGCTCTCTGTTCTGTTCTATGAGAACCAGTCATTCATTCGAGACATTACTTTAACGACGTTTTTATTCCAAATACTCAATACATTCAATGATATTGAGCTGACTTTTGAGTCGGCGCTCACTAAAGGACTCTGAATCTGAGTCTTCATCTGAGGGAAAGCCCTTTTCTGAAGGTAAGTGTCTTCAGAGGACAGACCTCTTATTTTTAGACAAATTGATGGCAAACTTTATTTACAAGAAGTTTCAAAAATCAAAATATTCTCATTATTAGAGTTTTTAGTCTAAAATTGACGCAAATTTTAGTTTTATTTTTTTATTTTTCAATTCGGAGTCACTCTTGTGTTGAGTGGTTTTGAGACAATTTCCTTAAATTGTGTTTAAGTTATACCCGAATCAATTTGAATCAATTGTCTTAAGAGTTGTATTTATCTCTCAAATTGTTTGTCACAATATTTGTGTTTAAAATTGAAAATAAAATTTATTTTCGTTTCTCAATAACTTTCGAAAAGTTTGTCTAACATTGAATTCAGGGATAGCCAAGAGTATTCAATTAACGGATTTCAACACTTTATAAATCTCTTAATTTTATTAAATTTTATTTTTAAACATTTCGACTACTCTTTAAAAGTGAGCTTGCACATCCAAATTAGCTTTCAAAATCAGCCTTGGGCTCCTCTGTTGGCAAGGGCATTTCCTTTTTCTTTGCTTGTTCACTGATCCAGTCTTTAACATGGTGCATATTTGTATAGACCCCCGGCTTATTTGGTGGCTCACAACCACTACCCCACGAAACTACCCCATACTGAGTGCCATCTATTATCAATGGGCCGCCAATATCGCCCTGTTCAATTACAGATTAAGTTTAACATTGAATTTGTGGAAATTTGCGTTTATACCTTGCACATCCCTTTCCCCACTTTATCAATGCCGGCGCAAATCATTTGCTTCTTGATAAAGCCATCACCCAGCTCTGTTGAACATTTATCAGGCGAAAAGACACTGATCTTGGTGAAACGTAAGTTGGGCACCATCTTGCTCCCTCCCCACTTCTTCCAGCCAGCTACTGTCGTTGATTTGGTCTCGGTAATATCGGCGGTGGCCAACACCACCGGCTTTGCGTTCTCCATGTAATTAATGTCATCCTTTAAGATGAGGAGTGCGACGTCGTTGACGTGTGTCTCCTCGTTGTAATCAGGGTGAACTATTGTCTCGGAAATATTTATAAACTGTCCGCCCGACTCGTGCTCCAATGACCCTGCTCTTATGTGCAGGGTTTTGGCCGATTTTCTGTTGTGTTGGGTTAGTTTGATAAACTGAGCATGGTAAAAATTTAGGTGTAATACCCTTTGACACAACTGGCAGCGGTCAGCACCAGCTTCTTCTCCAGAATTGAACCAGCACAGTAGTGGGTTACCCTTTGAACCGATACAATCCAGGGAAATTTGCCTGGCTCCACTGGGTGACATGATGATTGTAATATAGAGTTTAATATAATTAGCAAGATCATATTCAATAGAACTGTCATTTTTTCAAATCAATGTTCAGTTTGTCTGCAAATCTGTTTTCAGATGTGTATCCGATTTCAGACATGTCTTTCAAATATTGAGTTATACATTGAAGAACACCCAGAATAGAGATTTTTATCAAGAAAATGGGGTTTACCTAGCACAACTGATTTTAATTGATTGATAAGTTTTTATACAATTGGATGAAAATTTGGGAATAATTTTATTCAATCAAAAAACAAAACAATTTTTAACTTAAAGTTTAAAACATTTAATAATAAATTTTTTGGTAAAAAAGGGTTTACTGTTTGTTAGCGTTAATCCACGGCAGAAGGTTAGCCACATTTGTGTAGACCCCAGGATAGCTGGCCTGTGCACAGCCTCTGCCCCATGAAACCACTCCATATTGGACACCATTCAAAGTAAATGGTCCTCCGGAATCACCCTGGGTAGATATTATTAGAGTTTTTCACAAATATGTACCAACATTTTTAAAATGCCCTTGGCCACTTATGATATTTAAAAATTACCTGGCACGCATCTCTGCCACCACCGTTGACATTGGCACAGATCATACGTTCGGTGATAGCACCGCCATAAAGGCTATTACACGTCGATCGGGACACGATGTTGACGTTAACCTTTCTCAGGGAAGAGGGCAATGAAGAACTGCCCTGACTGGTAGTCCCCCAACCGGCCACCTGTATTGACGCACCAGTCGGTGCCTCAGAGGTTGGCAGAGACACCGCTCGCACAGTATTGCCGTTAATCGGTATAACACTGGAAGTGATGAGTAGTGCGATATCGTAGTCAATGGTGGACGGGTTGTAAGAGCTGTGCTTTATTATACGGGACACTCCTAGTTGTGTGCCGCCACTGCCGCGCAAGGCTGAGCCCACTCGTAGGCGTATACCAGTGGGCGATTTTCTGCAATGAGCCAGGTCCATTTTATGACAATTATTGAGCTAGGTTACATACCCATCGATGCAATGAGCAGCGGTCAGAATAGTTCTTGAGGTAAGGACAGCACCACCACAAAAATGTGAAAAACTGTTAGCTAAGGAGACTATCCAGGGTGCATCACTCAGGGAGGCCTCATAACCGCCCACGATAAAAGTGTCGTTGAGAGTTTGTCCCGGGTTGTACCATTTTCCCGTTCGCAGCCTCTCCGGCAATGGAAGGCCACCTTTGCTCACATATGTCTCGTATGAAATGGGTTGGCGTAAACCACCCGTGCACATTACAAGAGCCAAACACAAGACTATAATTGCGTTCATTTTATTCTTAAGATTTGAGGTTTATTTCAATTGACTTAAAGTTTTGAAAACTTAATTCTCAGTAAAAACATTGAAATGATTTCTAAAACAATGTTTTCTTTGGGTTTTATACCAAATGCCGTGCAATAGATGAGTACCTGAGTTCTCATTTTCCGCCGACCCTCAGCTCTAATCTTAATCTGCGATTTTCGACGGCTTTCCACTCGTGATAACAATTTTTGTCTAATTTTCCTCCAATTTATTATTATTTGAATTTTAAATCTTTAGTTTTCATTGATTTCTCTTAAAAAGACTTAATTCAGTTTGGATTTTATCTTATTATTGAGGGGTACCCAAGGCGTACAACTTTAGTAAAGTGTATAAGATTGAAGTAGCTTGTAAAGATTATGTCTTAATAGTTATGGTGTTTTATCAAGGGTAGATTTTTATTTTTAGAATCTTTTGTGTAAAATTGAGAAGGGTACTTTCTGAGAGTTACTACCTTGGCGTTTCATATATTTACAAACTCGTGATTTCTCTTTTGCCCTAGGCTAAACATATTTTTAGTGTATTTTCGAATAATTGTACAAGGTCATATTATTTCAATATTTTAGTCAATTATTTTAGCGCATCTTGGGCAGGGGTTACCAAGGAGCATTTCATAGATCCTCCTGAGTTTAAGAATGTATATTTTAAACCTACCTAGCACATTTCTATTTAAATTGATTGAGAAATTCATATTTAATGAACGAAAATATTTAAAGATTTTATTCAAATTAAACAAATTTTAAGTTAAATTTTTAAAAGTTTTAAATAAATATTTTGTTTATAATTTTGGGGAACTTTTTGTGAAATTAAATTTTTGGCGAAAAAGGGTTTACTGTTTGTTAGCGTTAATCCATGAGAGAAGAACGGCAACGTTTGTGTAGACTCCTGAGTAACCTTTTAGAGCGCAGCCTCTGCCCCACGAAACCACTCCATGTTGGACACCATTCACAGTCAAAGGTCCTCCAGAGTCACCCTGGTAATAAAAATTTTAATTAACTGGGATAATTTGATAAAATTGAGTTACCTGGCACGAATCCTTTCCTCCATCGGGAACACCAGCACAAATCATTCTGTTGGTGATACTGCCACTATACTGGCTATTACACGTTGACCTCGATACTATGTTGACGGTTACTTTTTTAAGATCTGGTGGCAAAGAACCACTGCCCTGAGAGGTAGTTCCCCAACCACTGACCTGCACTGCAGTTCCGGTTGATGGCTCAGACGATGGTAGCTTTACAGCTTGGACATTTGGGCCCAATGGTATTTCACTGGAAGTAATAAGAAGTGCTATGTCGTAGTCGACTGTGGAAGAGCTGTAAGAGGCGTGCTTTATGATACGGGAGACACCCAATAGTGTACCGCCACTGGCGTGTTTGGTTGAGCCCACTCTTACTTTTAGCGCTGAGGCCGACTGCCTGTTTAAAAAGAAGACAGGTAAAAATAAACAAATATCTTAATTAACAAAATTAGTCTTGATAAAATACCCATCAATGCAATGAGCGGCGGTCAGAATAGTTCTTGAGGTAAGCACAGAGCCTCCGCAGAAATGTGATGATTTTCGCAAAGAAACTTGCCAAGGGGCATCTGACATTGCGGCGTCTTCACCGCCCACAATGAATGTCTCATTCAGGACCTGTTCCGGGTTATACCACTTTCCTGTTCGCAGTTTCTCAGGCAGTGGAAGGCCGCCGTTGCGGACATAGACCTCATAGGGGACGGGTTGGCCTAAACCACTGGTGTAAGCGACCAAAGCCAAGCATAAGACTAGAATTGCTTTCATTTTTCTTAAGGCGTCTCAGAATTGACTTCAAGTTTTGAATTTCAATTCTCAACCGAAAGACTGAACTGATTTCTCAAACAATGTTTGCCATCGTTTTATACGAATTGATCGAAACGGATCATCTGATTTTAGTTTTGTGTCGGCCCTCAGCTCAGCTCTAATCTTATTTTGATTCAATAGCTCCCACTCTTGATATCAATTTTTGTCTAATTTTCCTCTAATTTATTGTTTTATTGTTTGGTTTTATTTCTCATTAATCACTGTTAAGAAGTCTTATGATTTTACCTTCGTCTTGAGATGTGACCAAGTTGCAATGTTGCGTAACCTTGGCTAAGAGACAAATAAGTAATAAGTCTTCCATGGTCAACTCCTGAATTGGAAGTTTATACTCTTTCCACAGCCGATGACAACCTGCAAAAAATTTAGTCAAAAAATATAAAAATAATAACCTAACCTAAAATAAACTAATGGTTAGGTTAGGTTGGGTTTGGGTTTTTATTTTTTTTTAATTTTTGATCAATTTTTTTGCCTATTGTCGTCGGTTGTCGAAAGAGTATGAACCGAATTTTCAGTCAACACTTTTCTATAAAACTTTTTACAAACATTACTTAATCTCCGGTCAATTTATATAAATATAAATGCCCAAGGTGATTCCTATTTTTAGATTTGGACATTTTAGTAAATATGTGTTTAAAATTTTACCTTGCTCTTATCTTTTACTAACTATGATTTAAAATTAAGGAATTCTTTAAAACTATCTGTGCAAGGTCAATCTTTACATTCATTAATTTTGATATTGAACTTTTAAATAATCTAAGCAATTAATAAACTTGCTAGTTTATAATACAGATGTATCTAGTTCCTTGTTCTTGAATAGTTGTATTTTATTATTATCTGTTTAAAAGGCACTCCAAGTGGAACATCACGTCTACCCCTCAGATCACAAGTTGTGTCATAAGATATCATTGATTTATTTGTCTCCGGGTTTACGTCTAATATTTGGAAACTGTGTTAAGGCTATGAGTCTTAAGATTTATGCATTTATGCGGTCTTTCATCAAAGATTAGTTCCCCGATAAGTCTACTCATCCGATGAGGCATTCATTCCGTTTTCCACGAATTAAGAAATCAATGTTTTCTCCAAATTATAAATAAATAAAATTCAAAACAAATATTAGTTTGAAAACAAATTTTTAAACTTTTTTCCGAATTTTCTTTGAATTCTTTTATAAGTTATGAAAATTTATAGAAATTTTGTCAAAATATCACAAAAGCAATAAAATCGCAATTTTTCTGACAGTTTTGGCGATAATCTCAAAAATATGACACTTTTTGGCCATAAAATCATTAAACCCTTGATTTGGATATCATTTTAATGAGAAACTGTGTATTAAATTCGAGTTAAGACAATGATATAAAAGCCGAGGAATAAGCCATCAGTTATTCAGTTCAGACTTAAGTCGAGTTCTTAACAAAACTTAAGAAATGTTCAAGCTCATCCTCTCTAGTCTATTGCTGAGTCTGGTCTTAGCCGAGCCCATTTGGCTGCCAAAGCCGGGGTTCTCGAAGTTGGGCCGATTCCAGTCGCACAGTGAAACTGTGAAGAAGTCCACGGAACTCATTGTCGGCGGCACTACAGCAAAGAGAGGTGATAATCCTCACCAGTGCTCTTTGAGACGTTCCTCCCATTCTTGTGGCGCATCCATCATCAGCAGCCAGTGGGCCATCACAGCTGCCCATTGTATTGATGGGTGAGTTGTTTATTCTTTACAAATTAGATGTATCTTGCAACTTTCTGAAATTATTAATTGAAAACCCAGAACCTCTGCCTCCCGGTTGACCCTCCGTTGCGGAACTATGAAACACGCCAGTGGTGGTCAAGACTTCAAGATTGCGGAAATTGTTGCTCACCCCGATTACAGCAGTTCCACTCTCGATAATGATATTGGACTCCTCCGAATCAACGGTGAGTTCCCATTGGGTACTCAAGATATGGATAGTATAGCCCTTCCTGCGTCTGGTGAGCAAATTCCGGCTGGATCAATGATAACAGTAACTGGTTGGGGCACCACCGAAGAGGGTGGCAGATTACCCGCTGACCTACAAACGGTGGATGTGCCCGTTGTGTCCAATGAAGTCTGTCAGCAGAAGTACAGCGGCTTTAATGATATTACCGCACAAATGTTCTGCGCTGGTCTTGACAAAGGAGGAAAGGACTCGTGCCAGGTATGAGCAACTACCTAGGTACTTCTTAAGCTATATCTAAACTCTAACTTGTTCAATTTTAGGGAGACTCTGGTGGACCGGTTAAGCTGAACGGAAAATTGATTGGCGCCGTGTCCTGGGGTTATGGCTGTGCTCGCGCCGGCTATCCTGGTGTCTATGCCAATGTGGCCGCCTTCAGATCCTGGATTAAAGAGAAGACCGGCGTTTAAATGCAAGAACCGGTTAAATATGTGATCCAATGCCAGTCTTTTATCGTTTAATTTAATTATTTTATTTGTTTTTTTGTGAAATTGTTTGCAAATTATATTATTTTTATTTATTATTATTATTATTATTCGTGGGAATAGTATTTCAAATGATTCGTAATAAAAAATGAATGCATTAATTAATTAGCCTATTTTTCCTTGTTGCAATTAGTCACAATTGTATT
>JAQIYB010000195.1:0-14361 GCA_034699325.1 Oribatida sp. Gr-Ori-00743 | reverse complement strand
AAATTCTGCTGGATAACGGCTCAAACTTGCAAGTAAACAAAGACAACCCAGACCCTTTCTGCTCAACACAAAACCCAAGAGTTGAATATAAAATCAAATGATTGAAATGATTACCAATTTGGTCATATATGGTTTGTTAGCTTCTTCATTCCAACCAAGCTCAAACAAGAATGACGGTCCCCTCTCTTTGTCACTCTTGGTATCTCTGAACGGTTCTGCGATCACTTTAAAGTCGAATATTAGAAACATTTCCCTCCCAAGTCCTAAACCATTGTCCACTTTCTGGGGAATGATTGCATTGTATCGAAAACCTTTAGTAATGTTAACATATTTCCAGTTATTCGCAAAATCGCTGTATTTAAAGCTATTGTAGTAAAGGCGCGGCGTATCATCCTGGTCCCTTTGGTTTATTATGACATAAAGCATTAGATTCCCGAAGTCATATACCATTGGAAGCGATTGAAGGCGCGGAGGCAAAGGCAATGTTGGGGTGAGAAAACTCTCTAGGCTACCTCTGGCAGTCACATTATGGAAAGACAAATGATCATGGTATTCCTTTAGTCCATCCTTTGTCTGAAGTTTGATGTGATATTTATTGTGATTGTTGTACTCGTCTTTGAAGACAACTATTTGTCGATATTCCGTCAAATCTATGTATTCATCGATACTATTAAAGCTGTGATTGTGAGGCGGGTTCTCAGCCACCAATTGTTCCGTTGCCTTGGTAATGTCTTCATTGGTAAAAACGATGCCATTCAACCAATACGGGTGTTTGTTTATGTCATAAGGAGAAAGATCAACGTCCACCACTTGATTATCGGTGCTTCTATAATAGCCTATAACTTTATCCAAGGGGTAATGGTAAAAGCCACCGAGAAATCGTCCCCCTGTCCAACACATAAACACTCAATACTTTGAACAAACAAAATGGAGAGCCGTTACTTACTATTGACCTTTTCATCTTTAGAAATGGGCCAGGTCTGGTCATATTCTCTTAGGAATATCTCCTGAACGCCTTCGGCCTTATATGTGAAGGGCGCGGTATACCAACTGTACTCATAATACATTCGGTCCACTATAACCCAGAATGAGTCACGAAACATGACAGAAGCGTCCACATAGTCTTTATTTTGTCTGCAGATGCGGTCCGGACTAATATGCAGTTCCTGTGCTAAAGACATATCATTCAAAATAAAAACAATAATCAAAATCAAAGACATTTTGAATGTTTCCAAAAATAAATAACTCTTTAAATGTTTATTCGAATAATAATTTTGATTGAATTGAAGGAAAAGACAATCGATTATTGAAAAGTTGCTCGCTCACCATTTACAGGTGCCAACTAGAGAGTCAAAAAAATGGTTTAAAACGCTCTTGCTTGATTTTAATAATAAAGATGATAAGCGCGCGTCTGTTCACCAATTTATAGAAATTGACTGCAATTAAGAGGTTTTGTTTGCACACAAAATCTATTCAACAAAGAGTACGAATTGAATTATGAATGAGCAATTATCAAGGAAAAATTAAGTCTAAGAGAAAGTTTCAGTTTTGAAAAAGCCGTTTATCACATGTATTAGCATTAATGGCCATTAAAACTATCCTTGATAATTTTAACGAGCATTTAATTAATTGAAATTTTATTGATTAGAAAAGCAATCATTAGTTTCACATTTAGATAACCATTGGATTAATTGGCAATAATTAGTAAACGGAGAGCTCAGACCCGCATTTGTCATCTGATTCCCAATATAACGAAAAAAAGTAGAAATTGTTTGAAGTCAGTCATCGCCGGAGAAGTTATCGATTATTGAACGAAGAATTACTCAACTCATCGATTATCTAATCTTGGCTTTTAATCTTCACAAACCAGTGATAGAGGAGCACCGGTTCATAAGCTCTCTGTTTGTTTTGTGCTGAGTTCACACAACACGCAACCAATCGATAGAATCGCTTAAATTAATGGTTAATTAATAATTGATTTTAAAAAGTTTATAATCGAGCAAAAAATTCTTGACTTTATTAACAATTAAATACTTAATAATATGATTAGAGTTCACTATAGTCTCCAAATATAATGAACTTATTCTACAGAAAAGACAATTATTACGATTCCTCCCAAACAAAGACATAAAACTGTGTTTTAAAACAATTGTTTTTTTTGCGATCAATTGATGAGAATATCAATTAAAACATAGATTTTTAGAAAATTTGGAGAAAAGACATTAAATTTGATTTAAATGTTCGCGTCTTTGGATAAACAATCAAATTTTAATCCGAAATAAAGATTTGTTTTTCAATTATCACAAATAATCATAAATTGAGACAAAAAATAGTTATAACGAAATAATAATAGTCTGAAAATAACAGTCAATATTACAATTGTTTTGCATCGAAATTGTGATCAATTAATGGCAAAACTTCTGGAAAACAATGAAATAAAGATAAAAATGACACAAAATTGTCATTAAATTATAAGACGTGAAAACAGGTATCGAAATAAAGACTAAAATAATGAACGAAACGCGAAATAACACAAATTTGAACTTAACTTTCGTTAATATTCAATAATAGTCTACAAAAATCGATAATTCAAATGAATTGATAAGAAATTTATTATTAAATATATTTTTTAGTTCTGAAACTATATTTAATATCTAATAAACATTTGATTACTAAAAATGAGAGTAATATTAAGCGAAACGAAATGTTTAGACACTATTCCGAAGACTTATCGCAAAAAAGCTCAAAAATATTCAAATGTGAGACCAATTGATAAGAATCTGATTATAAAAAGAGGTTTTTCTCAATAATTATGAGACGAAAAGTTGACTCAAATTGAATTTGAATGAAAAAAAGTAGGAAACAAAATAAGGAAAACAATGTTTAAGAGCACAGCATATTATAAATGACTTAAATCTTCAGAAGATTTTAATTCTAATCCAATTTATAATCAGAAGAATGTATGGAAGAGTTAGAGAGCGAAGAGTTCTTAAGAATAATCATTAGAAGACGGGAAGAGATGGGACTTATGTTAAACATTTCTTTTAGATATGACAACTTCGGGTGTATTCCTATGGGCGCTACCTTCTGACCTCTCAAGCGGTCCTATAGGGACAGACATGTACGCTATGGACATGCTTTTCAATACAGTCGAGTCTAGTGATTAAGTACTGGCAGTCCTGCCATTTGCAGATGTATTTAAACTTATTGTTGTCGACAATCATCTGGTAGTGCTGTTTAATGGCGTTCACACCACAAATGCCAATGTCTTCCATGCCTTCGATGCCGAACCCGCAGCGATGGTTAGTCCTGTGCTCAGTGAGGGCCGCCTTTGTCTTGAATGCCTTATCGCAGTTTATTTCATCGCAGGCGTAGGGATAGCTCTTCTTCAGGTGTTTCCTCACGTGAAACGACATGTCCTTCTGTATGGTTGTGTTGAAATCGCAGGCACTACAGTAGTGGACGTTCTTATTGTCCACCACTTCGGTCCGGAAATACTTCTTCCATATGTTCTTCTCTAATGACATCGTATCGGATATCAGTGGTTCAGCCGATTGTCTGCAAAACAAGTCAATGTCCGACAAATCAATTAATAAAGTCTTTAATCGACGATAATATTCATTAACTAATTGTCGACAGATTTGTAAACAAATGATTTAAACGGTTTCGGTTTAAATCTCAATTGTTTGGCAAATATGTCACCGAATTGATCCCAATATCAACAGAAATCAGTCTTTAATCATATGTTTGGTACAATTAATTAATAAAATTAGAATTAATTGATTGAAATCAACGAAATTATATGAGATTTAAATAAAGCGAAAAACATTTGAGTGAAAGCAAAACCAAATGTGACGTAAAGTTCATTACATTGACTAAAGTCTGGCTTTTGTTGTCGTTTATTGTAATCATGTCTTATATTAGATATTAATTAAATAAAAACGTTTCCATACCGTCAATAGGAAACACATAACACCCAGCGCTTGGTTTATTCAATATTTAATATCTCACCTGCAATTAGTTTTAACCAGGATTCAAATTGTCGCCGGATTTTAACCACAATTTACTAAATATTTATTAGTTAACAAAAGGCGCGCAAAAGTGTATCACTTTTTTGCGTTAAACAACAAATAAAATGTGTTTTTATTTTGCAATTGATTTTACAGTTTTTATGTGGACTTTATTTGGCTGAAGGAGTGCTTTATTGATGTTTACATTCGCCGATTCAGACTTCCCTTCACGTCTGGTCTATGGGCGAAAAGCCTCCGCCCAGACCTGACATCTCTCGCCTGTCTGCTCAGGTCTTAGCAAACAGGAAAGTTGTTTAGGAGTGTTAAGGTCTCTTAAGAGCTCTTAAAACTGCTTCAGACTAATTATGTCACGTTTTTAATCCACTTTTAAATTCATTCATAAATTTGTTTGAATCATTCATTTCATTGAAGGCTTTCAAAAGAAACTCAGAAAATGATTCATTCATATCTCAAAAATTGTTTTATTTTATTCAAAAGTAGGCTTAAAATCGCGCGAACTTTTGAATCTAAAATCAATTTAAATAATTTAATAAATCATTTAAAATCTCTTAATTGGAAAACTTTACTAAATTTCTGAACGACTCTTCGTTTGAGATAATCACTAAATCTAATCCCGAAGTTCTTCAGATATTCCATTTAAATTTATGGCTTTCTTTGTATCTAAACTAATGAGAAACTCTTTTGGGATAATTTTGATTTTGTTGACAATCGTTGGCTCTATTTGTGGCTCTACTCAAAGCTATTCTCAATATGAAGACTATAACTATGGGGAAGACTCTAATTATGAATCAGAAGAGTTGAAAAGTGGGGAACCGGAGACGTCTCACACTATCGGCCAATTAGAGTTTGATGTGGAAGTGGCCGAACAGATGCCAGACTCGCGTCAAATGGCACCCGAAGTGCTTGTTGTCGATGAAGTGAGTAGTTCTGTGGTATTTATCAGACAATTAATTCTTTTATCACTTATTTTGAAGAAACGAAGAAATAAAAATCAAAAAAATCGAAAAGATTTGAATGTGATAACTGAAGTACCGGTCGATATGGGGAGCGGTAGTTCACAGATAGGAAACATAGAGTTAAACATTGAGCTCAAACCGGAGACAAAGCGTCCAAAAACTGGTTCCAAGAATTCCGCAAAAAGGGTTAAGAATTTTCAGAATCCGCCGGAGAATGACTCAGAAAATGAGTCCAATCCCGAGGAACAGGAGTCGTCTAAGACTTCCGAAGGCTCAGAGATGGACACAACATTGAGTCCAGATCAGTCGATCCCTGAAACGTCTTCTACCGACGGTTCTAAAGATAAGTCAAATGAAGAACCTGAACAACCAACGGCTACTCCAGTATTGCCCACTGAAGAGGAGGACACGGCTGAGACCCCAAAAAAATATCAGAGGCCAACGGATTTACCTAAAAAGATGACCGTTTGGCCAATTATTCTAATTTCCATTGTTTTCATTATATTGGTTGTGATCGGTATCATCTGGTATTACAAAATTACCAAAATATGGGTCTAATTAATACTGTCCTTCCATTTAGGGGTTTATGGCAGCTCTTTGTTTACCACAAATCTCTAAACAAAGAGAAAATCTCCGGTATTTCTATCATTAAATCAATTAATTGTAATGTATTTTCAATTAACTCTCGCCATTCAGGAGCTGCAAAGATCTCTGACACTCCAAAGTCAGACACTCCGATGGTCGACACTCCTAAGGCCGACACTCCGATGACCGACACTCAAACCAATCCATAATTGGTATTAAATGGATCATTGGTTTGAAGGAAAGCCATTCATTTTTTGTTTTATATGAAATGATTTTTAAAAGATTTTCAAATAAATTTTATTAAAGATTTCGTTGTTTAATCAGAAATCGTGAAATTCTTGATAAGTTATCAATGATAACCATAGACTACATTTACCTGTCCCTACCATACATACCCCTTTTCATATCCCTATCTTATAAGTCATCATCAATGGTCTGAAATTTAGACTCAGAATATTTTTACTTAAATAGCCAAACTTAACTTAATTATTTCAAATAATACCATTTTAAAAATATTAGATATTCTTTCTTTCTAAAAATTGGAATTGCTATCGTAAGGGCACTGGAGGGTGGGGTGCCATTTCTAGCTTGTTACCATTAAATCAATTAATTGTAATATATTTTCAACAAACTCTCGCCATTCAGAACATCCTTTTAGTGCAATAATAGTGTAAATATTCTCTTAGTATACCTCTGTATGTATTCAATCATTTAATATATTAATCCATTAAAAATTGATTAATAGATTCCCAGAAAAGTTGAGATAATTTTCAAACTCATTCATCAGAATCGGTACTTGAGATTTCATGAGAAGACCTTGCACAAACAATAAAAAACAGATTTAGACAAAAGTTGTGATCAAAATCACCTGACTGCATAGTGTTCACATTGTTCCACCCTGTTTGTTTGAATTGAGCCGATCCCGTAAAAGGCGGTCATAATTGAAACCAACACCGGATTTTCTATAAAAGCTTACCCTCGACAAAACCTCTTCCCTGTCCCCCTGAAAACGAAGAGCTTGACGAATCCCAGTGAAATGAATTAGGATACTGTGTGTTTATGACAATGTGAGCTTGGATCTTTTGATTAGCTGACATTTTGTTATCAATTTATTGGGAAAATTAAATAATTTCTGAAATAATCTTCAGATTAGGAAAAGGGATAAAAACTCATTTCAAGTGTTTATTGGTTTCATATTTTGAAAAACTATAGAAGAATATGAAAGTAATTATAGTTTCGTTGGCTTTGAGTAAGTCTTGAGAATTGAATATTCAATAATTAAAAATTAACCTTGTACACTTGTACACTATCCGTCCGACTTAGTTGTGTGTTGGGTGTCTTGCGATCCGAGCACCACAACTGCGCCATTCGTCAAATTGAGTTGTAAAGGACACAAACCAAACGGCTTTTTTGTCGATGAGAAGGATCCGAAGGTATTCCACCAGTGCTCTCACGGACAACATGTGGGGACATTCCAATGCAAGGGAGAGACAATATTTGACGAGAAGCAACAGGTTTGTGTTAACAACCATATCAAAGACAAGAGATGTCCTAGAGCCGATGGTCTGTTCCGCTATCCTGGTAATCCGCACAAATTTATCGCGTGCCACGATGGATATGGTGAAGTGAAAGTGTGTCCGGCAGAGCTCATCTTCGATGAAAATCAGCAAAAGTGTGTCTACAATAATGATGGTGTAACTTGGGACACTGATGCCCCCACCCAGCCAACCCGACCACCCACTGCCGAACCAACCACTGCCAAACCAACCCCACCACCAACTGCCGAACCAACCACTGCCAAACCAACCCGACCACCCACTGCCGAACCAAGCAGACCACCCACTGTCGTTCCATCCACTTCCCAACCAACCAAATCACCCACAGTTGCCCCTGGTCAAACTACTAAAAATGGAGGTACTCCACAAACTGATTGTAAGGGAACAGGTTATTTTCCAGACCCCAATGATAGGCATAAGTACTTCATTTGCAAGAACGGTAAAAGGTTGCACGTGACCTGTCCCGATGGCCTTGACTTTGACCCTGTTATTAAACAGTGCAGTTAAGAGACTTAAATCTTTTGTTTTTCACTAAATATTTCTTTCTTTCAATAAAAATGAAAGCAATAAAAACTGTTTAACATCAAAGAAATGAACAAGAACATTTACATGCAATACAAATACATTCACATTTTAATAAAAACGAAATAAACGAGATTGTCTTCAGATGTTTGTTCTTCTTGGTATTAAACTTTGTAGGGTCCGCAATTAAATCAGGGGTGGGATAACAATCTGAAAATTTTTCCTCAAACAGCGAAACCCCCCAAAAATGGCTGAAAAGTCAAATAAAATAAATTTTCTGTGAGGGCTTGAGATGTTTCAAATCCTAGTAGGGGCGGGTGGTTTTCTAAATCTCTAACTAAAGGGGCATTTTTTAAAAAAAAATTAAATCCGGGCAACAAATGAATCTTGGTGGTTTGTGTTAAACGATAAGGGGGCAAAATCTCTACATTAAATATATTAGGCACATATTTTGGCAAAACTCAATTTGGACTACCTAATCCCTTATCCCATTCTGCCCTATATTTTTCAAAACTCATTGCGTTTTTATCGAAATCTCAATCTGTGGATTTGGAAACTCTGGACTTTTACCCTTCTCGACGTTCTATGGTCATTCGGTAGATGTTAACTACCTTTACACGTACTTTGTCACAGTGGCTTGGTAAGATTTGTTTTTTCGATTCTTTTTTATCGAACCCAATATAAAAGTTTATCTTTTCTTATGGAATATTTCCTTTTACTCTGTGCCTACATCTTAAGCCAGGATCAGCAAGGACATTAATAATATGGAATATTACATTTTATACTGAATGGGACATGAAAGGTTCTAGTTATATTAATGATAGAAAAATTGTAATGGATTAGAGTAAAGATAAATTAAACTAAAGTTACATTGTTTATCTCAATTCGTTATACTTCACAAATGATATAAATTTAATTAATAAATTTGATTCTGTACTTCCAAGAATTTAAAAGTATCAAGGTATCAAGTCCAAAGTAACGACACGAGGAAGATTCCATCAAACAATTTAAGTACAATTTATTTGAGTGCCTCCAGTATTGAGCTCTTATCACAATTCTCCGAAATTATCGCTAAAAAACAATTTGATGGGAACGGGAGGGTTGGCCTACCAATTGTTTTCTGATATGACCTCTAAATCTGTGCTGAAGTGGCTCTTAGTAACAGATCCGTCTCCAGATTGAATAAAAAGGACGCAAATTGTAATCCAATAGATATTAGACTTTTTGCTAATAAAGTTATCGATTGACTGAAAATCATGAAAATAATTATCGTTTCGTTGGCTTTAAGTGAGTCTTCAATTAAGAGTTAAATAAAATTCAATTTAATTTAAGCCTATTTTTTGCATTAGTTGTTTGTTGGGTGTCCTGCGACCCCTCAACCACTACTAGAAAGCCTTTCGTCAGATTGAGTTGCAAAGGCCATAACCCGAACGGCTTTTTTGTCGACCCTAAAGACCCGGGTGCATTCCATCAGTGCTCTCATGGACGACATGTGGGGTCATTCCACTGCCAGCCTAATATGGTTTTCAATGAAAAAGAACAGGTCTGTGTCCGAAGCATGAACGATGCGATTAAGTGCCCCGTAGAGAATGGCCTCTTCCCATTCCCCGGCAATCTTCATAAGTTTATCGAGTGCTATGACAACAGAGCTTATGTCAGAACCTGTTCGGGGGAACTGATCTTCGATCAAAAAAAAGCACAATGCGTCTACAATGAAGGTCAATCACCATGGCCCTCAGATCCTACCACTACCCAAAGGCCCTCTACCGCTGGTGGGAGTACCGCTTATTACTAAATCAAATTTTCGCGAAATCCACACAATATCTCGTTTTTGACAAATAACTAATCAATTAGTTAGTTGCTCTTGCTTAAATTCAAAGTAAGCTTTTACTTGTGCTCTTTTCTGAAATTTAGCAATAAAATTGGTTGTCCCAGGTTGTCTAATCAGAATTAAAACTATTTAAAATCATTTCCTGAAATTGTAATGAATTTAAGTCTAGTTTTCAATAAATTCAATGCTTTTGCAAAACAGTTATTGAAAATAATTTTAATTAAATGTGATTTCATTTCCGGAAATATTTGTCAATAAAGTCATTAAAATACTGTTAAACCATAAAACTCTCGATTTCATGAGAAATGCATTGAATTTGTTTACATTTGATTGGATAACAAGTAATAAAAGTTTTACATAATATTCACTCTTTTGTCATCAAATATACAAAGATTAGTATCAAATATCAGACAAATTCAATGAAGTTTCAAATAAAAACTGATGCAAATCGATACCAGTCCTCTATGCTCTGAACCAATCATATTTGATGACTTCACAAGATATTTGAAGCCTTTAAGTGAGTTCTCATTTATATTTGATTTCAATCGGAGGAGTAGTCGGAGGAATAGTCTCTAACATTCATATGAAATAAGGATTCGTAATATTTTCGTTTTAATTTTAGACATTTTTGTTCAAATGGCCTCAAATATGGTGAACCCGATGGAAGAGCGCAAAGGTTATGAGAACTACATTTTCGGCCAACAGATAAGCGAAGAATTTAAATGTCCGATCTGTTTGGGTGTCCTTAAAGAGGCACAACATTTGGTCACTTGTCAGCACTTATTTTGCAAGTTATGTATTACCGATTATTTCGGATCGTCGTCTCAGCCTAACCACTGTCCAGTGGATCGATCCTTAGCGTCTGTGGCTGACGTGAAACCAGCCCCTCGGACAGTCCTCAATTTAATACAAAAATTGGAGGTTAACTGTAATAACTATATGAATGGCTGCACCGCCCGAATGGTTTTATGTCAATTGGACAGCCACGAGGCTAATTGTCAATTCACTCGGCCCAATATTATTACTGTTGCTTCGGGAGCGACCAATCAGATAGAAGTTGAAGCCTCAATGTCGATTCAATTGAAACTTCCAGATTCATCAAAGACCCTGATTATAAATATTGGGGAAACGGATAATGTGTTAAGTCTTAAGCGCAGAATTAAAGAGTTAGAAGGACTCGACATTAATTTAATGGTTTTAATCCACGGAACCAAAACTTTGGAAGACGACACACGACTTCTCTCCGATTACAATATTAAAAATGGAAGTCTTATCTTCAGTTCCTTTCGTTGTAGTGGAGGATAATTGACTATTAGTCAGCCCTTATGGTGTTCACACTATTTTTCACTTAATTATAAGTTATTTGAAACTGAATCTCATATTTAACTCTGATTTCAATTAACGTTTGATTAATAATTTTGACTTTTGTTTAAATAATTATAAGAAACAGATTTTTGTTTCACTCATTTTTAATAATTTGATGTTTTAATTAAAATAATTGTTTCTCTCATTTGATTAATAACTCGTTTCTAAATAAATATTGAATTATAAACAATAAAAACAATTTTTAATAATTAAAAGTTTTCACGAAACAAAAGTTATTTAAGCTAGGTGTTTATGTAAGAGTAAGCCCATTATTCCTACCAAAACTTGTATACGCTTTATAATTTTAGCAGGGATGACTAAAAGTACAAAAACCTAGATGTTTTTAATTTTAGGTGAAGGGGTAAAATTGTCGACTCTATGGATGAAATCCTATGAAGAGGGTATTTTTTCGGTAGCGGTGGTGTTCCTGTTAAGAACCTTGATTGTTTTCCAATTGTCAAATGCCAAGAGACGGTTAGATTTGCCCTTGGCCATCCCTGAATTTTAATGAAGCAATATTTTAAAATTTGCCCAAAAACGACAATAAAAGCTATTATTATGTTTTACAAAAAATAAATCGTTTTTCGCTTCAATGAATGTCATCTAATTGTTTGAGTTCAGTCTTAATGTCAGAAACAAGAAGTAAGTCATATAATAATAGAGTAGAAAACCAGAAACTATGGGAAACATAAAAATGTCACTCAGAATACCCTAATCTAAAACGAGTGGATAAATGATAGGTTAAGAACTGGTGATAACAGTTTTGTTCAATTTTTCTGGTGATTAGTTATTTCGACGATGAAAAGGATTTCAATAAAATTTCGATACAATTGTTATCTTTTGATTGCATTCAATAGCATTTCGATACCGTATGTGAAGTATGTGTTGAAAAAGCATTTCAAATGTTATTCAATAAATAATTTTATTTATTTATTTCTGAAGAAAATCAAAAATGTTTGTGAATTTTAAACCAAAACGTCTTTCAAATCAATTGATTTCAGTTTTATTTATTCTAATTTTTGATTCGTTACTGAGTTTTGCTGAGAATCCAAATCCCGACTCAACTGAACTCAATATAACAGTGACTTCGGTTTCAGACAAAAATCTTTTTAAAACCAAACCAAAACTTTTGGGTATTTTCGCCGATGGAGTGAATGAGAGTCTAAATCTCCTCAATACTAATTCAATCAATTTTGATATAAATAATCAAGGTATGTTAATTTTAAACCTGATATTTAGTTTAATATTTTGTATTATATAGAATCTATAATTTTAAATTGAACTTGTTTCATCAGTTTCAACCATTAATTCTGTAAGATTTGCACAATTTAATCAAAACCGATGTTAATGAGTTTGCTAGCTCACTAATATCGAGGTTAAATCAAATTATAATTTAAGCTCAATTCAGCTCAAAATGAGAGCAAAATAAGAACCGCAAAAACGGTTGACTATTAAAGAAATGATTGTAAATGTCTTTCCTGTGCCACAAATAGAATTGAATTCCAGTCAAAATGACCACCACCTTGTTCATTCAATTGACACGAACTTTGAATCACCAAGAACAACATTGTTACTACTAAAGTCATGTAAAGAACCCACGTTTCAGACCAAAAGTGGAAATGACAGCGATTTACAAGAGTCGTCTAATTGTATATTAGGAACTGCTTCAGAGGACCAACACTTCAATAAAGAAGTTAATTTTGGAACATTACCTCCCGATGTGGTCAGTAATTTAGTGAAATATTTATGACATTTGCATTAAAATAACCCTGAACTATTAACAGCCGGACGTCGATCATTACTATTATTATATTCCTCAAAACGGGACTGAATTTATCCAAGATAAAAGTTATATTGCAGTTATGGTTGACGTTTGCAGTGAACCAAAAGGTCGAGTCCTCGTAATTGACGAGATGTCAAACCAACAACTCTTGAGTTTCAATAATATGGGGACAACTCGTGTCTGCAATCATTGGGACAACGATTTCGAGAGTTTTGTTTCCGATTCAAATAAAGTCAGTCAAAGAATATTCGGACACTTTTTCAACAAAATATAATTTATAGGTTCGAATAGAAGTGGCCATTCCCAAGGATGAAACCAATCCTGGTAGACCTAATGAAAATTTCACTTTTTTAAATGCCACTCATCATGGCTCAAGGCAAATTTGGAACAAACATTTTAATATGACCCTGGTATATTTTGAAATCGCTTTCAATAATAACATGATTGAAGAATTAGACCGGACTGACCTAGATAGAGAGACCATTTATGAGCCCAACTCTGTCTTCACATACATTCTGGTGCCTCAACAGACCAATAAGACAACAATGATTGGACTCGAAATAACCCTCCAATATCTTGATATTGACATCGACGTGGGTGATTTTGTTCTCATAGGACCGGGTAGTGAACCATTCAATAGAGAACTGTCCACAGCACAGATCATTGCAGAAAATATTGGAGAGGAAGGTTCACCAAAGAAAATTTGGGTAAACGCGGACTCGGCTTATATTCGGTGAAATTATTTTCAATAATTATTAATTCAATTATTTGCTGACAAAATGGTCTGGATATTTATCTCCAGGTTAGTCACACATAATTCTAATAAGAAAAACGGGACGGCTTTGAGATTTTCATGGAAACCGCCAAAAGATCCTCTTAAGGACGCCAACGAAGAAGATACGTCGGACAGAATAAGGAATGCAGCCATTCAAATTTGTGTTATGGGCAATATGTGTTCTCAGTTTAAAAATGCCCTTGAACCCAGATTTAAACAAGAGGTCACTCATATCATCAATGAATTCCTGTTCAACAAAGAAGGCAATGAAGAAGAGACTAAGAAATTGGTTTCAACGAAATCAGGTATTCTTTACTCAAACAATACTTTAAATTATATTTAATTATAACTTAAGGTTTGGAACAAAAATTTTGTAAATTATTGAACAAAACATAAAAGCAATTAATATCCCATAAAATGTTCAAAGATTAAAAAATCGCTTACTTTAAAAGTATTTTAAACTCAATGAAGGATAACACAAACCATGAGTTACCAAATTGATTCATTGAATATGATCAAGATATATTTGTTAGCCAATTATTTAAGCCTGATGACAGCAAAATTAGCCTAGAACCTAGATAACTCTAAATACATAAATGTAGAGTCGAATAATTTTATCAAATTTAACTATAATTAAAAATATGTGCAGTCCTATTATTTGGAATGGAGGACGGCATATTTGGACAACAAGGGGATAAGAACACAATCTACTGTCAAATGAACTTGGCCATTACTAGTGCATTTGACAAACAGTGGCCACTGGTCTCATACAATACACTTCATTACATATTCTTCAGGGGCTTTGATCACAAGCTTGTACATTCATTCAAAACAGTTAAAGTGACGGACTGTTCCCAACCACCGATTTCGTTCCTCAAAATGATTTTACCCATTATTGTAATACTAATCGTTTCCATTGTATTACTGTTCACCGCCTGGAGGTATGTATTAAACCCT
>JAQIYB010000194.1:0-14381 GCA_034699325.1 Oribatida sp. Gr-Ori-00743 | reverse complement strand
TTGCATTTCTTGCTTACTCAAAGTATTCCTAATGAAAAAATTGCCTAGTATTCTTAAAAAATAACAAATAACCTTGTATACTCTTGTGTGCCAATGAATTTTCACATTATTTCACTTTTCCTGACGAAATTGAAAAAGAAACAAGAACATTTATCTACAGCTGCTTAAATTAATCATCTTTATAAAAGGTTGACTCATAAATAATCCATGATCATTTGCTTAAGAATCCGGAATAACTAGAAATGTAATATATAGCTGAGAAGCCAATTATTTATTCGGATCATTTTATTACTCATATTTGCATTTGAATCACTTTTATTTAATTCTTCGGTCTTTAAACTCATCTTAAAAGTAAAAGAAGTAAAATACTTTTTGAAAGTAATTATAATTAAGGTAACCTCAAAATCTACTCAGCCGTCAACTATTCAACAGTATTTATGAATGAGCACAGATTGAGGACAGACAGAAAACCGGTGAAATTCGTGTATCGATTTTGTCATAATTTATGAATGCATTGAATTCTGGGTTTGGGTTCAAATGTAAACAAATTGTTTACAGACTTTTAAATATTGCGATCAAAACATTGATTCTTCAAATAAATCGATTGCTTTAAATGTTGTGATTTTGTAAACCCTTTAATAGTAAACCAAATATTGTTTAACCAAACGAATTGTTCGCTCATTTGGGCAGATATTCAATGAGTTTATAAGTTGTAAAACTTGAATGTCTTCACGTCATAAGTCCTACACATCTGAAGCGTGACCTCAAATACAGCTCTGAAAACGTAAACACAGTTTTCAATAGTCAGACATTCAAACAATTTCTGGTTAACTGAAAAACTTATTTATTTGATTCAATTGTCTGCATATCAGATATAACGCGAAAAAGCCTCTCAATAGTGACATTAGATCTTTGTTTCAATTAATTCAAGGATTTTGGACTCGAAATACACCTAAATATGGGTTTCAAACATTAATACCATTTCATCACTTCTTCACTGAAAACTGCATTTAAAGCAGTCTTTTGATTGAATGCTTTTTTAATACCAAAAATCATTTAATTGATTATTTGATTTCTTTATTCAAATGTGTTCTCAAAGTATTGAAATTTTATTTGATTTTGTGATAAAAACCTGAAAAAGTGATTCAAACGAAATAATTAGTTTTATTAACGAATTTAAATAATTTAATTGATAAGAGTTTTAGTGATATATAACTCAATTCTTTATTTTTGTTAAATTTGATTTTTATGTGGACTTTCCTTCGTCTTCTGTCCTCATATCTGATCACTTAATTTGGATAAAAAGTGCGGTATTTTACACAAATTTGTTGTTTTAATCCAAAGCCAACCAAATGTCAACTTTAACTGAAAACGTGGTTCTGTCCCGAACTCGATCTCAAGACTTGAGGGCAGTGAAGAAACTAAACTGTTGGTACGGAATCATTTTTAATCTCTTAATTTTAACTTCATTTTAGTTTATATTTCATTGTATTCGAGTTTAAAGTTATTTCTCAAAACACAAAATCGTTTTTATCGATCGATTTCTCTATAATTCGTGAAAACTCGCAAATGGTTTGTCTATTGATTGACTAAATCGTACCAAAGCTTACAATCAGATAACTTATGCCATCGCTTAATAAATTAGTTTCCTTTTGATTGCCATTAATTGACATTTGAGTGAAAAATATTTAGATTTCAGTCTTGTATTTCCGTTATTTTGTTGCAATTAACGGCGAAAAGCCTTTGAATGTTATCATAAGTCAGTTTAATAATTAGATGTGAATAACATTTATCTAACTCTGGATAACAATATGTGATAACAATAATCAAAATAATAAAACAATTCATAATTTCTGATAAGTGAAGCATTAATCCAATCAAAAGTCTCATACCTTTGATAACTAATTTTTGTATTTCATTAAATTACTTAAGATTATAGTCTCGTCTCTCAAAGCAATTATGTATTCATTCAATAATTTAATTTCTATTCACTTCATGTCTTCGATTCTATCAAATGATATATTGAATGCAAATATTTTCGATGTTTTTATTGCAGGTATATTTGTGAACATTTGTATAATCAGGAGAATTTAAAATTCATTTTACCTATCAATCAGATCCATTAAAATCCGGTTTTCATATCTGTTTTCCCAAAGTCTGGAAAATATCTCCTAAAATACCATTTTATCTCAGACTCTATAATATCTAAAAAGCAGTTTCCGATAACTTTCTATATTTAGGACTAAATCTATTCAAATCATTAATGCATTGAAAACAACACAAAATAAGTTATAATTTTAGTTATTTTTGACAATTTATGAAATTTGTTTCAGTTTATTGAGAAATGTGGGCGAAAATGATTTATAAGACTTGAGTTAAATTACATTTAATTACTTAATTAAGAAAAAGTTTTGATAATTTCTCATTTGTTTGGCTAATTATAGGGGAAGTGAATTAAAAGATGTATCGATAGTAAGACGACTTCCCAATGTTGAGGTACTGTCGCTGTCGATCAATCACATAACAACTCTGTCGGACTTCGCCGCCTGTAAATCATTACAAGAACTGTATTTACGGCAAAACAAAATCCAAGACATAAATGAATTGCTTTACTTAATTGATTTGTCGGAACTCAAGAAGCTTTGGTTAGCAGAGAATCCCTGCTCTGAATTCGATAACTACCGAATGACTGTACTCAAGGCTCTTCCAAACCTCGAGTACCTTGATAATATCAGGTATTCTTCACTTCAGACCTTATATTATTAAATGACTAATGAGTCGAATCTTATAAAAAGGGTTTCTTCTGAAGAAGTGATAAGAGCTGAGAGGGATGGCTATGATCTTCAATGGCCGGGCAGTGATACTGAGGAGAATGAAGAGATAAACCAACAAATCTTACCACAAGAGTCACATATAGCGCCGTCAGTGCCCATTCATTCACAACAAACATTTCAAGCGCCACAACCGACTCCACCACAACCACAACCTCAGCCACAAACACAAGAGCCGACCGTTACGTCAGGCACTAACGGCACATCTTATCACTCATCAAACGCCACTCACAATCCATACCAGAACTCATCCGCAAACTCTTCTCCACAAGAATTGACGCCACAAATGAATAAAAGGAGTCAAATGTTGAAATCAAACTCATTATCCGATTATAATCTCTATAACGGTATGTCTTAAGACTTATCTCAAACTTTTTTATTCTTTGATTTGGAAAAAGACAAACCGTTTATCTCTTTTTCGTGTTTTGCTTTTGTCTTAAAGGACTTTAAATTTAATTTTGTTTTAAAATCCGTTCAAAATTATGATTAGAATCAGAGATTAATGAGTTCCACGAGTCAGTGGTTGTCCTAAAAGTCTTAATTATTATTTTAAGGCTCAATATATGTCTTCAATCCTTTCTAATGATTTAATTATTGAGTAAACTATTTATTCTATTCTATCAGACAAAGTGTTTGCGAATAATTTAATTACTAAAACCTATTTAATCGAAACTAATTTTAGATAAACTTTTAAGAAGTTTGTGTGAAAACCAGAATTTCATTAACGAATGTCTTTTAAACTTGAAATTCATTGCAATGATTGTGTTTTAGTGCTAAGAAGGGGTCAATTAAATGCTTTGTGTCCTATATCTTGAAAAACACTTAAACTTAGAAAATTTGGGTCAAAATCATGTGAAAAGTTAAACGAAAAAATGTCAAAACTTTTGTTCATATTTTAAACCTCTCTTTAAAATTCATTATCAAAACCGACGCAAACTATTAAATCTTATAATAATGAAATACTTGATTGGTAAGATTTTAATCTTAAATCATTAGTAATGTGTGCGGAGATATGCCAATTGCTGACACGTTAGGGTCTATTAGGGACTTATCTTTAACTTTCACGTAATTTACGTTAAACTTACGGAAAGATTGAAATTTACAGTGAATTTCCCTTACGTTTAATCTAAACGTAAAAGTCAGACATTTTGAGTATTGTTTTATTGAGAGCCGAATGAAAATTTGGTGGAAAAATGCCCCAGCCTAAAAGTAATTTACATAACTTAGTGGTCAAAGTCGAGGGTCAGAATCGTTGCAAACTATGCAACGCTAAGTTATCTAAAAATATAACCAGGATTAAAATTCATTTTTTGAAAAAGTGTTCCAAAGCCCTTGCAATAAAAATACCAGGTCCTTTGGGTCAATCACGTTCTTTAGTGCAGACCTCCAAACCTTCAGAATCCTCTGATGAAAGTGAATCGATTGGAATTAACCACGAATTAGAAGACCTTGTTAATCCCAACAAACAAAAGAAATGTTTGTATTCATTGTATCACTAATTAGTTATTTAAAATGGCAACTAGGTCATCATTTGCCAATATACCAATTTAAAGGTCACTTTTACCGACTTTTGCCTTAAATCTCTTTATTTTGGCTCAAATGGGATTAAGGTCTGACCCCTGACTCAGAATCCCTGCAAAGAAATATACTTTTTTAAAAATAATGAATTAAATCGTTGAATAATCTGAAAATTTGTGATTAAAAGGCAATTCTGTGGTCACGACTTCGACGGCTCCGACTGCAGCTTACGATCAGGTTTTCCAATACGAGGCCATTCCAAACGTTACTCAATATTCTGGTTCATCGGGATATCAGACGACCCCGTCTGCCGTCAATTCGATGCGCATTCAAAGTGCTCCGACAAATGGCAATTCCCAACACTCCTCTCAGCGGTTATTACCAAAAGGCGGCAAAAATAGAGTAATTTTGAAATAAAACTTTCTATCGATTGCTTTAATGACTCAATTGTTTGACAGAATGCGAACATATTGTCCGCCGTCTTATGTCTGATCAAAGAACTGGATTACGCGAGTCTTGAAGTGGTCGACACAACAATCCACTGTCGAATGGAGGAAATGGAAGACTAATACATCGCTAAGACATCACAACATTAGAACTAATCATTTATTCAATAAATGCTTTAATTGTTTAAATTCGCAGACATTCCTGAATTGCGGGAAAAGGTGTTATTCGAGGCATTACTTAAACACAGAACTCGTCTAAACTTTTTTCATTTCAAATATTTTCTATGAAAAGAAGACTAAAAATGTTTTTGAGTTTCAAAATTAGATTTCGTTTGAATTAAAACATTAAAAATGATATTTTAAGCGACAAATATCTCAAATGGCTGTTAAGCCGTGTAAGGGAAGGAGTATTGGTGGCCGGGCTTTCACTCAATTGGTTTTATTAAATTAATAATAAAGTGAATGAAACTCCCATTTAATGAAACTCTTGGTGTTTATTGTGAACAATGTCTTAAACAAAGATTTTTGTCTTAGATTTGATCGAAACATTTATTTTGTTTTTTGACATTAAAGTCATTTATTATTAGAGTTTATTTGTAATTAAATTTATACTCTTTTTAAACATTAATTGATATTTAATTTACAGTTAATTTGATTAATAAAATCTGAAACTCTTCTCAAAATTGTGTTCATAACGTCTTTTGTGAGCGGTTTGTGTTTTGACAATTTGTGCCTTTTTTAAGTGAACACTCGGTTCGTGAAGTGAGTAAAATAGTTTTAAAAGTTTAAAGACAAGACATTTGCATTGAAGGCGAAAACACGCGTTTCTCTCATTTTTAGATTTCCTCAAATCGTTTATTAATTTTAATTAAATTGTTTTCCGATTAAATTGAGACCAAAATGACAAATACTGTCGCTCCGCAAAAGCCCGAAGAAGAAATCAAAGCGGAACAGGAAGGTATGACATTCCCACTCTTCATAATTATTCTATTTTTACACAATTTTGTGGTTTGTTATTGAAAATTAAATGAACGACAGGTTCGGCCACTGATACCGATTCCGATGAGAACGAGTCAGACGAAGCACCCGATCTGGTGGGCGATGGCGCCGATAAAGATAAGACTTCTGCCTCTAACGCTCTGTTCGACGAAAGCGGATCCAAAGCTAAACAATCGAGAAGTGAGAAAAAAGCCCGAAAAGTGATGTCTAAATTGGGACTCAAACAAGTAATCGGTTCCTTCTATTTGTCTTTTGTATAAACAAGTGATTGACTTATAGGTGACGGGTGTCAATCGGGTCGCCATAAGAAAGTCAAAGAACATTTTGTTTGTCATAAACAAACCCGATGTCTACAAATCTCCGGCCAGCGATACATACATAGTCTTCGGCGAAGCAAAGATCGAAGACTTATCCCAAAAGGCACAGATGGCCGCCGCCGAGAAATTTAAAGCACCAGAAGCCGGTGCCGGAGGTATGGCCACTGGTTTAGAATCAGTAACTGCGGGTATAAATCAACCGACGACTGCGCCCATTGCTGAGGAATCAGACGAAGAACAAGAAGTGGACGAAAGCGGAGTGGAAGGGAAGGACATTGAGTTAGTGATGAGTCAGGCAAACGTCAGTCGCGTAAAAGCCGTAAAAGCGCTGAAGAATAACAACAACGACATCGTAAACGCTATAATGGAGTTAACGATGTAATCATTCTTTCGTTTTATTTCAATAAAAGTTTAGACAAATAATTGTTTCATTTGATTCCCGAACTAATGTCAAGTTCTGTATGTGAGCCACAAATCAACTCTTATCCCATATTCTAAAATATAATCGTTTCCAACGCCCTAACAAAGTAGTTAACAAGGTAAGCCATTAATGCGTAAGGTCCGTGGGCTCAGGGCCAATTTTTGGCCGCTATTGCAAAACCTCGTCAGACCTGTGTCTCTCCCGTTCGGCAAAAACGGCTATTATTAGAGATAAAGAGTGGTTTCATAGAATGAAAGCCAATGTTATGATTGCCTATCAATGATAGGCTATGATTGGACAGCAGTGGGTTGAGGCGAAAGGCGCGCTCAGCCCTACAGTAGTGATGACAACAGTTACAAATGAGGAGAGTATGTGAAGCCCTGCCCTCTACTAAACATTCTCATCAATACAAATATGGCGTCCAATACGCCAATCAAAGGCCAGTCGTCCGCAGTAATCGGTCAAATAGTTACCACTTCGGGACAAAGCCTTGAATCGGGCGCTACATTCGCACTGCACGCTCTGCAAACCGCTGGTCAGTCACAAACATCTCAATTCCAGGCCAGTGGCGTGTCTTCAACGGGACCTCAACCTCCAGGTAGTCAACCGTCGACAGCACAGCACACGGCCGGTGCCGCGCCTTTGATCACACCAGTGGTCACGAATCCAACTATTATTACAGGTTTGTCCGACTCTTGTCTTATATTTGAATTTAATTTAATTTGATTTCAATTGATTTTTGACACAATTCTCATACTTTTGTTGTCTTTTGTTTTCGTTTTTCAAACGTTGAAAACAAAATTCAAATCTTTTGTTTAGTTTTGAATTTAATTGATTTTAATGGAATTATTTGCCTAAAAGGTGGACAACAGGTGACTATACCCGTGATGTCAACGCAATCGTCGAAACAGAATACCGTTTCGGTGGCCACCCGTTTGCCGACACAAATAAGTAATGTTTTAACGAATAATGTGATGATTCACGACCAGAAACCGCCACAAACTTCCAATCCTGTGAGTCAGGCGCCCATTGGTGTCCACAACACGACTCCATTATCTCTGCAAACTTCAGCGCAGAGTACTATAAATGTGACGACAATTACAACACAATCACAACATATTCCGGTCTCCAATCAATCCAACCCTTCAATTGCTGGGGGAAACACTCAGCCTCTGACCATCAGAACAACCACTCAGCCCACTATTAACATGAGTAATCTGACTCCGGCACAACAGCAGCAGCAACAACAACAACAGCAACAGTTCCAGCGCTTAAAGGTTTGTTTAATATTTTAATTATTGAGTTCTTTGGCTTTAACTTTGAATTGGTTTGGATGGATAGGTGGAGGACGCCCTGTCCTATTTGGATCAGGTCAAATTTAAGTTCAATAATCAGCCGCAAGTCTATAACGACTTCTTAGATATTATGAAAGAATTTAAGTCTCAATCGATTGACACTCCGGGAGTTATCCAACGGGTTTCCACTCTATTCAAAGGACATCCAGAACTGATAGTCGGCTTCAATACGTTTTTGCCGCCGGGATATAAGATTGAGATGCACGCCAACGACCAGGTAATGGTTAGTAATCATAGTATATATTATCCGATACTTTAATGAGTCATTTGTTTCGGCCATTTATTTAAACCCTTTGATTAGTTCTGAACTTCTTTTGGAATAATTATCTTTTGTTTTATATTTTCCTATTAAAAGAGTTTTCACTTAATTTCTATAATAATATTAAAGATAATTAATTCGGGTATTCCTTAGGTTAATGTATCGATGCCTAACGCTCCAAACACTATAATAATGTCGGGCACACCTCTAAGTGCACAGCCAGCTTTAGTAGGAGTGCCCCAACAGGTGTCAGTAATACTGCCGAAAGTGACACAAACGTCGAGTTTTAATTCGACTCAAGCACATCAGGCGGCCATCAATGTTGCACTCACTGCTGCCGCCAATCAGTCTCGAGCGGGTACTCTTCACGACATACCGCCCCAAATGACACCACAATCTAACCTGAATGCAGTGGCGGCTGCCACTAACAGCTCTACAGTAGCCAACGGCTCAACCTCTGCTTCTGGGGGTAATGCCGCCCAACCCGTTGAGTTCAATCACGCCATCAATTATGTTAACAAAATTAAGAACCGATTTCAGGGACAGCCAGAGATCTACAAACAGTTTCTCGAGATATTACATACGTATCAAAAGGAACAGAGAAGTCTCAAAGAAGGTATGACTCAAACAAATCATTCGATGAAATACTCATCCAATGAATCGAAAGGCACTGCAATTCACGGCCAAAAGATGTTGACTGAGACGGAAGTGTTCACTCAAGTGGCAAAACTCTTTCAAAATCAAGAGGACTTACTTCAGGAATTCAGCCAATTCTTGCCCGATGCCAATGGTTCCAATGTTTCGACTTCTGGTGCGACTCCTCTCTCTTTAGCCGGACAAATGCCGGTGACATTTGGCCATCCATTGGCACACGTCGATAGTATTGCAGCGCATACCGCAAGTAGTGATCACTCAGCTATTGTTAAGAAACCAACTGTTGGGCGACCGCTTGTCAACACACAGCCCTTCCAACCACGAATACAACTGAAACGGTCTCAACAAGAGTCGGGCGGACATCACTCGTCAATCAAAGTATTGCCTTATATTGAAATCTATTGTCAATCAAATGAAATAACTTTCTCTTTTTAAGCGCCAGAAAATGACTTCACTCAGAGATGTTTCGTTAGCAGAGGCGGGAAAGTATGGATCGCTCAACGAATTTGCGTTTTTCGATAAGGTTTGTCCGCAAACCAAAAATTATTTGATTTTATTTCTATTTTAAACTAAAGGTTCGAAAAGCTCTCAGAAGTCAAGAAGTCTATGAAAACTTCTTGCGGTGTCTCGTCCTCTATAATCACGAGATACTGTCCCGAACAGAATTGGTTCATTTGGTAACACCTTTTTTGGGCAAATTCCCCGAATTACTCAAATGGTTTAAGGATTTTCTCGGCTACAAAGAGGGCGCTTCTGCTTCAGTGTCGAGTGCTATGAACTCGAATACCGTAAACTCTAATCATTCGATACAATTGGAAGGTTTGTCTCTTTTAACTCTTTTTCATACAATTCTTATTTAAACCATAATTTCTGAACCTTTAGGTCTTTCACATCGCGTGGCCTCAATCAGGGAAAGAGAAAGGGAGCGAATGAGCTCAGAGGTCGGAATGGAAATAGACTATTCTTCATGCAAACGATATGGTGCCTCATATCGAGCTCTGCCCAGAAATTATGTCAAACCTGAATGCACGGGTCGAACACCTCTTTGTCGGGAGGTATTAAACGATACTTGGGTCTCATTTCCGTCGTGGTCTGAGGACTCGACTTTTGTGTCGTCCCGAAAAACCCAATATGAAGAGTATATCTATCGCTGCGAAGACGAACGATACGAATTAGACGTTGTCTTAGAAACAAATTTGGCCACAATTAGAGTATTAGAAACCGTGCAAAAGAAAATCTCACGAATGACTGTCGAGGATAGAAATCGCTTCAAATTAGACGACAATTTGGGCGGAACTTCGAATGTTATTCATCAAAAAGCCATCCGAAGAATATATGGCGATAAGGCTCAAGAAATCATCGAAGGTTTAAATTGTCTTTTATTTTATTTAGCATTTTGTAACCTCCTTTCTATAGGTCTAAAGAAAAACCCGGCGGTGGCCGTACCTCTCGTTATCAGAAGACTTATGATGAAAGAAGAAGAATGGAGAGAAGCACAGAAACAGTTCAATAAGATATGGCGCGAACAGAATGAAAAGTATTACTTGAAGTCATTGGATCACCAGGGAATCAGTTTCAAACAAAATGACATCAAATTTTTGAGATCAAAATCATTGCTCAATGAAATTGAAACAATATTTGAAGAACAACACGAACAGAATGAGGCCAATCCCGAGGTTTTGACTGTGGAACAGCCGCACATAACTTTTGTATATAAGGATAAGTCGATGATAGAGGAGTCGTGTAATCTGATTATACATCACGTGAAGCGCCAGACATCCATTCATAAAGAGGACAAACAGAAAGTTAAACAACTGTTGCGTCAATTCATTCCGGATATGTTCGCCACTCCCAGAGGAGACTTATCTGATGACGAATTGGAAGACAATGAAACCGATGAGAGGGACAAACCAATAGCCAGTAGTTATAGCACTAATAATCCAAAAATTGATGAAAATTGTGGCCGAAATGAAAATAAGATCGAAAGGGATGACAAAAAGTTGTCTCCAAATAACGGTTTGCTTTTCTTTGAATTCTTTTTAAACAAAAATAAAATAAAATTTAATTTAATTTAAAGGAAATCAAAGCGATTCTCAAACGATGGCAACGAATGGCAGCCAAAAGCCATTGCATCCAATGCTTAATACCGATCCGGACGACGAGTACGCCTTGTTTTTTGTCAATAACAACTGGTATTTATTTTTCCGATTGCATCACATTCTGTGCGAACGTTTGGGCAAAATGTACGAAAGGTCTGTTATATTGGCTAAAGAAGAGGCCAAAGAAAGGTTGGACCGAAAACAGTCGACTGCACTCGCACTAAGACTTAAGCCAAATAGTAAGACATTTCGTTGATTATGTGATTCTTAATTAAATTGATTCGATTTTAGATGAAATAGAAGTCGAACAGTATTTCCCCGCTTTTGTTGACTTTATTAAACAAGTATTGGACGGAAATTTGGATACAAACCAATACGAAGATATGTTACGCGAAATGTTTGGTATTCACGCATATATTGCGTTTACAATGGATAAAGTGGTTCAGAATATAGTCCGTCAGGTCTGTCATCTCTTACATATTCCACTAATTGTTTAAATATTAATCGTTTGAATTGTTTTTTAGTTACAACACATTGTTTGCGACGAAGCATGTAATCAGTGTACAGACCTTTTCATTGAAGAGTCTAAGAATGGAGCCACTGGTGGGCCCTGTGCTACAGCACACTCTAGAATACAAGCGGAGGCATCTTATCAGAAAAGAGCCGAACAGTTGTTGTCTGATGAAAACTGTTTTAAAATGATTTTATACAAAAGAGAGGGTAAAATGTGTGTCGAAATGGTCGACACCGACACCGATGAGTCCGGAGACGAATTGGAACAAATCGAGAAGTGGTCAGATTATGTCGAACGTTATACCCGTGAAATCGGGAATATTAGTGAAGATCTCAAACAACAACTGACAGAAAAACCACTTTTTATGCGACGGAATATTCGTTCGTTTAAATCGAGAACAAAGAATGAAAGGGAAGACCTCTTCGATAAAGATATTAAATCTGACAAAAAAGACGAAAAATTGAAAGAAGAAGTCGAAGAAAACAAATCGAATGACAAATCTGAAGACAAATCTGATGACAAATCAGATGACAAAACGGATGACAAACCGATTGACAAAACGAATGCCGACACGAGTTGTGAACAGTCTTTGGATAAGGCATTGACTAATACGGATGTGGTTGAGGGCAGTGAATGCAAGTTCGATATGACCAAGTTTAAATTGGTTTTTGTCGTTCAGAGCGAGTCTGTTATGTATCGCAAAAATTCAATAAAAAGGGCAAAAATGGTATTCAAATTAAAGTCTTTTGTTTCCATATTTTAATCATTTATTGTCTTTCAGTCCCACAAAAAAGTGTCGCAAAACTTATTCAATAAATTCAATGATTGGCACAAAAAATGGTTGGAAACTAATACCACTTCAGATCAACAGATGAAAACTCAGGAATGGCTCGTCTCAAGCGATACCTCACCGTTGGCCACAATCACTGATACTAAAGCGGGTATCGTATCGAGTGATAGGTCAAGTCCTCCCAAAACTAGCCCACCGGCTAAACAGACCTCTTGTGAGAAAAAGTTGATTAAATTAATACTGAATAACGAGGAGAGGCCTCCGTATCACAAGTTCTGCAAATATAAAATGGAGTTTCACTGAGAATTCGGATAAACTTTATTTAATTGAATATTTTATCGCAAATATCAAAGCATTTCATTCATTACTTTTTCTAATTTTCATTTCTGTATTAAAATTATCTCAAAAATCATTGAAAATTGTTTATCGAATAAAATGATAATTAATTTGAATAATCATTTGATTTATAAAATGAGTTTTCTAAATGAGCTTGCTTATTAATTCCAATCAATGCAATTCTGGTTATTCTTTTTATTGTCTTTGTTATTGTCTAGTTCAATTTTACAGTAAATTCTTGGTCATTGGTGTATCGTACAGCATATCTAATGCTCTGACGGTTACAGTAGAGGAAAGGCATAAATGATTGCTCATGAAAGAGGAATTGGATGATGGGGTTGTTATAGCAACCACTAAACCTTGTGAGGAGAGCCATACCTAAATTTCGATCGGAGTTCGCCCCGCAGTCTGACTCCTCTTATATATTACTCTCTGTAGACCAGGAGTTGCACTAAAATTGCGGATAAACTCATTGAAAGGCACAAAAGAGGAGAGCAATGAGAAGAGGCCACACATTCAGAGCTCACAACAAATATATAGAATTATATAACGAATGGAAAGTTGAGATCAAATGGAAATGTCGGCCAAACGTATGAAATGACAAAAATGAAGATCAAATCGATTGAAAACAACACAAAAGGTATGCTTTCTATATAATTATCATTTTCTTACATTTATTCAAATTTGTGCTCAATTTTCACTAATTTTAGTCGAAAAAAGTTTAATCTTTTACTATAAAACATTGGGTTTGAAATATGAGTCAACTTTTTGTTCATTCATTTAATTCAAGCGATCCTTTCATCTGAAAAGAGCCTAAAATATGTTACAAAAGTGAGCCCAGAATTTGTATTCAAAATATTTCTTCTCTCGACTTTAAATGAGAAAATGTTTGCGTTATTTAATTATAAGACAATTATTCGGTCGAATAAATAAGAAAAGCGACAAAAAATCAATAAACAATCGATTGATCAAACATTTTGATTGATTCACAAACCCATTGATTAGTGAATAGTGAAGACAATAAAGAGAAGAGAGAATCGTATTATTGTTTTTCAGTGGAAATCCGACGACTATTCGCGTAATAAAAGCTAATGAGTCATACTTTGCAAACAATGTAATACTATTGTGAAGTCTAAGTAAATAAGTTTATAAATCAATCACTAAATATATTTCAAAGCATTAATCTGTCGCAGAGAGCAGTTTAACTAATTTTTTGCCGGCACTGGTGTAGAGGACATGACTTAGTCCTTGCAAACTTCCTAATTGAGACTAATTTCCTTTTCGTCAAATATATGTTTGGAATAGTATTTCCAAAGCCTTAATTCAACAAAAGATTATTTTAGTCATTCATTGATATGACTTTCCTATGAGTTGTGCGATCAAAATCAATACAAACTCTTTTCATATGACTTTATATGTCTTTTTGTTAAGAGTTGTGTCCAACCATTGAATAATTTCTTTGAGTTTTCAATTGTTTTTATCGGTTTCAGCGGTTTTACAATACTTAGTGCAGTTCTTCTGCGTTTCGGTTCAGATTACATATAATTTGATGACTTGTATGACAACTCATTCCCTCAAAGAAGTCTTCCTCTGCCTCTCAACTCATTCACCAAAAAAGTCTGTCTTTTGTTTTAAAGCCACAGAAAAAGACTTATTCGAAGTTTTCTTTTCAAATATAAACGAGTAATGCTTTATGCAATCAATATGCAAGATAAGTTAAATTCAAACATTGCTAATCTATCTAGAACACTGCTTTATACTACTTTATTTATTTTTTGTCGGCTCTATATGTCTAATAAAATTTATATTTTCACTGAATTTATTTACTATTATCAATAAAAA